>JAPYZR010001411.1:0-21658 GCA_030522945.1 Trichopria nigra | reverse complement strand
TTCTGTATATTGATTCATGGATTAATCGAGGGTTCCGGATGGAATAAGGTGTAGTTCTGCAAGGAAAAAGTGCAGATAGATTAGTGCCTAGGGAAAGTTAAAGTACGTAATGATAAACGTAGCGTAAAAATGTTGGCGATTTTTTTTTACAAACAAAATTTTCAAAATTCAAAATGGCGGGTTTATGATGGCGAAGTTATCTGATCGGTATGAAACTCGGTCCTTGGGGTTTTCGAGGCCAAGAATTATAATATATAATCTCCAATATTTTTTTTTTTCCAAAAAAGTACCGCTCTCGGTCAAATCCAGATACAAAAACGTGAAGGTAGCTATTTTGTTCTATCCATGCTTTTGTTTTATATTTGTTTTTGCATTTGTGTTTTTTGTTTTTGTATCTTTAATTTTTTTTTTTATTGATTTTGTTTTAACGTGCAATTTCATTGCATTCGCGTATATAAGTTTTTACATTTTGATCCGACATATCTTGAATTCGCCATTTTTAATTTCCACAATCAATTTGGGAAATAATAATATTTTATAATTTTTTAAGTATTTTAAGATAATGTATTAAAATACTTTAAGACATAATAATGATTTATTCATTTTATTTATTCATTATTTTGCTTTATTATTATTATTATTATTTTCGATCCAAAGTGCGGATCCTGTTCAAAAATCAAAATAAAAATAAATAATGAATAAATAATGATTTATTCATTATGAAGAGGATCCGCAACGTGGATCGAATTGGATCGAAACGTCGCATTTTAATTTTTATTTAGTATAATGACTGATTAACATTTTTAATTCCTTTAGATATATAGACTAATATAGATATATTAAATTATTCATATTGAGGTCAAGAAATTAACATGCATGTGTTATACTAATACACTGAGAAAAAAAGATTAGTCTAAAATACTAATACGTACGCACCTAACTCCTTTATAAATTCTTTCTATATTTTTATTGTTTATAATGTTCATATTACGAAAACAAAGACAGAACACGTAGTAAGAATGAAAGACGTATATGGTTTTCGTTAACAATATTTAAAATATACGGATATTTGTTTTGAATACGACTTAATGCACTGGTAAAAAATACCAATTCTTTTTACCAATCAGAAGTATAGTTTTATTATTGTGTATTGTTGTGTTATTACGTACGGAATTCTATAGTTACCATTACGATTGGTGATAATGATGCTATTTCTAAAGCTGACGTATATATTCGATTAATTTTACGTTTTTACACTGCTTGCAGGTCTTTTTGAACTATTTTAAGCGAATGATCGCCTTACTGATGAACATTCTAAATGAAATGGAAAAAAGCTCGGAACTTCTGAAACCGACCAGTGGAAAATGTTACACCAACGAGAAGAAAATCACTGCTGCCTCAAACGCAAGCATCGAAGCTTTCGACAGGAATCTGATGGCGGTTAGTTTATTTTTTTTTTGTTTTCCTTCTATTGTTCATTTCCTACGCAGCACATCCGAGATATCATTATTAAGTCAGTGGATATCGTATAAGGATGTTGAGAGGATGAAAAAACCGGACATTTGGACGTCCTGAGGAACTCTTGAGGACATCCTGAGTCGCATGCGTGATGCTGTTTGGGTTTAGGTCATTGGGATATCTTTGGCACGTTCAGAGAATGAAAGTAGCGGCCATTTGTACGTACTTAGGCAGTTCTGAGGACATTTTAAGACAGACTTTTTGCATCATCAGCTCTTGACAAAATTTTGTTTACCTTGATTGAAGTCCCGACTAAAAGTATCTAAACTCGAAAATAACCTTTATAAAATATTTACATTCTTTAATATCTCGATATTTCAAGTATATATCTCAATTCTGAATCTTTATCAAAAACGTTGAATCCCCGCCGATAAAAGGTTCATAAACGTTTTCAAAACTTTCAAGAATTAATTCAGTTGCAGATAAAAAAAAACAAGAAACAATAAATGCGAGATAAATGTTAATACTATATACTATATGTTAATACTGTTTTTGTTTTACCGCATTCTATAGAGAGTCATGAAAAATGACTCCTTCGTTTACGTGGAGTCGAGGACGTTGATAACCTACAGAGCGGAGATCGAATTAAAATTATTAAATGGAAGTTCTGTGGAGAGTATTGGCACCTGGGATCGAGACAAATCGATTCAATCTTTGCCAGGGAAAAAAATTGAAGCTGCTAAACGCTACTTTCGCGTCGGCACCGCACAGGTAGTAAATGAATATCCTTTATTTTTTGGGGAAGTTTTCTACTCACGAGTAATATCATTTTAAAAGTAATTTTCACTTTCGAGTATTTAATCTCGATTGTATTTAATATAAAAATAATTTATGCCACGTATATATTAAAAAAGAAGAAATGTCAACTATGTCCTAAAGATGATGTTTTCTATTCAATTTGAAATTGTGCAGATATGTATGATAAAGTCATATTGCGCACCGAGGGCGTAAAGTTTAGCATTTCATCACTCCTCAAATTTTGTTCCTCCTATATGTGGAAACTGCCAAATTTACTCTCGTTTGACCTGAGAACAGAATATAACACTTTCTTTTGTCACTCAGCGGGATTGTCCAACTTTTCGCCCTCGGTACATAAAATATATGTAATAAAAAACTCACACATTGAAATAATATATATATATAGATTTAGAATATTATCAGCTTATATATTTGAATTTATACACAAACTATAATTTCACAAAAATAACATCGAGAGATAAATTTTCGTCGTTAAACTGAAATTTTTTGTAATTGTGCATATTTTCTGTCGCTTAATGGCATTGTTTTGACTGTGTAAGTTCGTTGTTGCAATTTGGTTTAGGTCGCAAACTATACCGGTCGCTCTGAAACAGTATACACTCTCGCCTGTTTATACTATTCACATATCGTGCCGTCCGTCGGAAGTCGGACTGCTCAAACTTTTGAAAGCAATAACGCATTTTAAGACAATCAATCCAATGTTTACAACCTTGGAGAAATATTTTGCAAACATATCAAAGTACACGTTGATTGTTTACGATACATGTATAGTTCGTTGTTTTCATTATAGGCTGTCCCGTGGTCAACGAAGAAGAAAGATCCCGTAACTGGAAAAGAAATATTAGACGAGGATGGACACGCGGTCTGGGAGGGATATTGCTTAGATTTTATTGAAAAACTTTCGAAACTTATGGACTTTGATTACGATCTGGTCATACCCGAGGACGGATCGTTCGGTTCGAAGAAGGACGGCGTATGGACCGGATTAGTCGGTGATTTGGCAAAAGGGGTATTTTTATACCGAATATCTTTTCGCTGCGTTTTTACCATTTTCGATCTTTTATCGTCAAAAGTTAGGATATATTTAGAGGTTTTATTCAACTTTGAATAAAAAAATCAGTTTTTTTTTTTTAGAATGAATATTTTGTTTAATTTTTCATAAAAATGAAATCACGAAAGTGTAAATTGCAATCGTACAAGATTACAACTTAATGTTTCACTTTAATATTCATTTCTGCATTAAAAGATCCCGCAGCAAACACAACAGTCTGTAATAAATACATCATGATTACTTCTCACATAAATGTTACATTATAATGTTACATAATTGTTACATTATTGTTAACTGGGATAATTCTTTCGCCAAAGGTTCCTTGGATGTATCGCACTTATTCTTGAAAAGAGAATTTTACTAGAAGTGACTTTTTGACGAAGATAATTTTTCAAATGACACTTAGACTCGCTTAAAATAAAAGAGGCATTTCCAAAGATGAGATTTCTCTTCGCTGTTCAGATACGAAATGCTTTAAGGCCTTTTTTTATAGCCAATAGTAGGGCACAAAAACGCACCTGCTTTTGAACATTTTTTCTTTAAGCGGAACTAATTTGTTTTTTTTTTTTCAAAATGTGATTTGTACTATATATTTGTATACGTAATAAGATATCAACATATTTTTTTTTAAATAGGTCACACGAAATGGCGGTATATTCCAGCGTCAAAAAAAGTCACGTTTCAAAAAAGCCGCTCACGAACTTGCAGCAGAATTCTTAATCTGTAAACCATGATCGACCTAAATTTGTTTATAGTTATTGCAATTGTTAATATTATTGAAAAGTCCTAAGTACTTCCCTTAAAAATCTTAAACTGTTAAAGTTAATTTGAAAAGAAAGACAATTTGAAAAAGTATAGCTTTGAAAAAAAAACGTAATTAAAGTTTTATGATACACAAAGTTGATAATTTCTATGTAAATTTGTTACCATTTGTCTGCGAACTCAGTACAATATAATAGTTGACTTTTTACGTTTGAGTTATCGTCATCTTTAGTGTTTTTCGGAAAATCAGGAGAGCGCAAAGTACATAATTTCATATAATAATTAAAAACATATGTTATTAACTTTAAACGATGGCCATCGTATTCTTTACATGTTAAATAAAGCATCGATTTTAAACGAATAAAAAAATTCAACTTTTTTAAAAAAATTCTATTGTGGCATTTTTCTAATGAGGATGAATTTTCACTCTTGAAAGAGTTGAATTACTAAAAATCGTTTTACCCGTTAAAAATGATATGTCACTCTAAACTTATCCTTAATCAGGGTCAGGGGATAAAAGTGATTTTTTTTTCCTTTACCGCACAGCTCTTATTGAAAAATGTACTACTGAATTTCTGGTCTGTACAATTGAACACCAATTTACTACTCTTTTATTATTCATTAAGGTTTAATGAAATCGACATGAAAATTCAAAGTTAGAACAAAAATGACAGATGAGATTTTCTTGTTCTACATGCGTATCATCTCGATTACTTCAAAAAAGAAAAAAAAAATTAATTCACGTGTCATTGCCTCCAAGTGATGTATAAAACAGCCCGAGGTCACTACATGCCAGGATTTAACGTTGGAATTAATCATTTAAATTGTAGAATTTATCTCCATCATTTGTTACAACACTTAAAGGACGCGTAAATATGAATTAAAATAATAAATTATTATTATTATTATTATTATTATTATTGTAGGAAACGGACATTGCAGTCGCAGCTTTGACCATGACGTCAGAACGCGAGGAAGTCATCGATTTCGTCGCACCATACTTCGAGCAGTCTGGAATTCTAATCGGTGATTACAATATGATATTTTATTACAAAGATTTTTTAGGATTTGTTTTGATCACATTTTGTCTCCCAAAAAGTATTTGTAATATACATAAAATTAATTTGTAATATACATTAATTGTATTCATATATAAGTATATATATATATATATATATATGTAAAATTCTCATTTAATTTTCAAAAGACGATGGAAACGTACAGCGAATTAAATATGAAAATGCTGAATATTGAATAATCTTTGTTTCAGTAATGAGAAAACCTGTCAGGAAAACGTCTCTCTTTAAATTCATGACAGTGCTGAGGCTGGAAGTTTGGTTGAGTATCGTCGGTGCTCTGACATTGACCGGAATCATGATTTGGGTACTTGATAAATACTCACCTTACAGCGCAAGAAATAATAAACATATGTATCCATATCCATGCAGGTTTGTACCCATACATACATTCATATGAATATGACATATATATATATATATATATATATATATATATATATATATATATATCTAATACATCTTATATCTATCAATATACAATGCTAAACATACACTAAAACAAAAAGAGAAGCAAATCTTTTTAATCTAGTATCTTATAAAATTCAATTTTTTTTATTATTTTTTTTATTATTCTCTATTTTTCAAGTTTTTGAAGACACATTTTTAATGCAAATAAATAAAATAAGGCTCACATTATTTGTTTTGTCGACCTACGATGGGATTAAGGGACATTTTTTAAAAGTGTTTAAATGTATTCCTTAAACATTTTTTCTAGTCACTTGTGTAGGTCACTAAATATTTCGAAATGTAATTGAAAAAACTTTTTTTCAAAAGGAATTTTTGTTTTATTTTAATATAAAATACATTCTTTCTTCTTCTTTTTTTTTTAATTATCAAAACGAGTTACAACGATCCGCAAAAAATTAGGCTAATTTTGTTTTTATTTTTGGCTGCCATTTTGAAAATTATTTGCAAAAAGTCGAATTATTTAACATTATATTTCTTTAGTAGGAGATGTTGTAAAAATATAAATTTCATGACCATTTGATTTTAACTTTGATCTTTTGAGAATGTTCTAATCTTGACACCCGACAATCATGATTTGGCATAAATATACTTATACGGAGAAAAATGTTCTTGGAAATGTCATCAGATCAGACAGGCATTTCGAGGACAGGCTTTCATTATGAGAGAAATTGCTAATTTTTATAATAAAAATTACTGCTTAAGGAGTGGCAATCTTTACGTACTCATAGCAAAAATTCTAAAAATTGTAGTAATTTTTACCATCAATGATGAAAAATTTTCTCACGATGAAAGTCTGACCTCAAAATACAATTTGGTATGGTATATAATTTCAAAAAAAAAAGTTTTACCATACTAAATTATTATTTATCATTTGTTTGTTATTTATTTATTATTTATTTTTTATTTGTTACTAACGATGTTGTTGATGACGTAAAGTATATTATTGTACCAAACAAAATTTGAAACCAACAAATATCATTTATTTGAAATTTTTCACGATTAAGAGGGTTCTAAAGTATACAGTTACAGACACAGTTTTTCAATAATAAAATAGTATAAATATATATAAAGTGATTGAACCGTTTTTTCAAAATGTTGTCTTTGGAAGGGTGAGTCTAGATAACTTTATACAATCCTCAACAAATATCGCTGAAATTGGTTCAAAATTAAAGGAGGAAAATTCGAAATAAATTATTTTAATTAAAATAAAGTAAAATAAATAAAAATAAAATAATTTATTTCGAATTTCCCTCCTTTAATTTGGAATCAATGTCACCGATAGATTTTTGGGGATTGTATACATGATGTGTCGAATCACCCTTCCAAAGACCGTATTTTGAAAAAATGTTTCAATCTGTTATATTTTTACTTTTCCTGTTTTTAGGTTAGGTCGGTAACTGTTCTACTTTAGAATCCCCTTAAACTTTTTATTTGAAAGTTTGTTTTTCTCGAGAAAATAAATTTTACAAATTTTTTAATTATTTTATAAGAACTTCGCAGTCGTAAAAATAAAATTGCTAAATGAATGATTGTTGCACTTTTTACTTAATTTTTTTGCAACAATAATTCTTTACGTCTGCCATATAATTACCATTATTATAAAAGTACCTATTAATGACGTTTGAAATTTTTTAAAATTTAATGATGTATATATGTTTTCCCTATTAAATGCATTAATTCTGAATTAATTAGTATTAATTGTTTGAATGTATACGGTATTATATATATATATATACTGTATCATATTTAAATTCCCCAAAGAAGGAAATTCGACAACAGAATCTAAAATTATACTTGAAATTATTGCGAAAAAATGCAATGTTTCGTAATATAATTAAATAGAAACGTATTGCGACTTATGAGATTAAAACTTTGTGAACTTGAGGAACGGAAGGAACATTTCGTATTTATTGCTGCTTAACCTAGATATAATAGTAAAACAGTCAGTCGCCGGGATTTCGAAGAAAAGTGATGACGGTGGCGTATGACGTCTCTGGGCGCCACTATTATTTGGCGTCACTTTCCTACATTTGATGCACGCATAATCTGATATCGAAACTGCCGTATATCTGATGCCGTAACTTGCATTCATGTGACGGCAAATTGCACATTATGTTTACAACCTCGTAAAAGTGCAGCCATCGCGATAAAACTTATATTTAATATAATAATAAAAGGAGATCTAAAATTATATAAGGAGAGGCACTTCGATTTGTATTTTCTTTCTTAAATCGCTTCGTTAAACCAATGTTTATTGACGAATTTGAGTTAAACAATTGTTTGATCAATGTTGGAAAAATTGAGGAAAATTAATAAAAATTTTAAAATATCAATGATCGAAAATTTGTATCAACTTCTTACGTTTTTTATTTCAATTTTATTTCAAACAAAAACAAACTGTTAACTCTACGTTAATAAACGATTAAAAAGAAAGAAAAAAAAAAAAAAAAAAAATACAATTTTAATGAAATTAAAAAAAAAAATTTTTTTTTATTTATTATTTATTATTTATTTATTTATGATATTGTTACAAGATATCTTGAATAATAAGTAACAACAAAAATAAAATTCTTATTTTTTAATTTGTAGAAAAAATCATATAAATATGCAAAAATCTTACAATGGTCATGTACAAGTAGATAATCAGTAAAAATGCATAAAAACGGACACGCAGTTCAGATTAATCGCGAAAAACATTGAAAAAAAAATTTAGAAAAATAAAGAAGATTGAAAAATTTAAGAGAATAAAAATCTTGAACGAAGAAATTTCCAAAAATTATATTAAATATTTTTCATTTGCATTTTGCATTAATATTCGCGATGTACTTATAAAGATCAAATTGAATTAAATATGTTAGTCAAATTTTTTCTAATCGAATGTTTTAGTCGAATTTTATTTTTGTATTTTTTTAATTCTTGCGGAATTTTTCATCTTTGATTTTTAGTTACGCTACCAATGAATATAATTCTTTTCAAAAATTACAACAATTGAAGAATTACAATAAGTGACAGAAAATGATAAAAAATTACCAAAAAAAAACATTTAAATATATTGAAAAAATAATTTGATGAATACCAACCAAGTTTTGTTTTTCAATTCTTGTGAAAAAAATTCAATATCAATAAAAAAAAATAATAGAAATATTGCCTAGAAAAAATGTAACTGTAAAAAGTAATTGTTTGTGCAAAATTGAAAAAAAATACATGTCTATGGGAATTGTTAGTCACAGCGACGAACGAATGGTACAAAACCATGCGAATATTGAAAGTTACATAACATTTCCATAAATTTTACTTTACATAGTTGTTGCGTCATTGTTGTACTTGCTGTACATGCTGAGAAAGTTACTCAGAAACTTTTTAAGAATACTTCAATCGTGTTATAAATAAAAAAAAAGTTTTTTTTAAAGCTCAGATAGACAAAAAATTAATTTGTGAGACAACAATAAAAAAGTGCCATAATTATTTTTTTTTTTAATTGTTGATACAAATGCAAAAGATTTTTATATTGTAATAGATAAAAGAGATAGAAAGTATTAAAAAGAAAGTAAAAAATTGGTAAATATATCATCTAGTAGAAATACATAAAACTTATAAAATACGAAATTATTTTCAAAGAAACGAATTCTTTTTTATGCTGAAAACAATGGTTTCTATAAGGAATTTTCCTTACATTTAAAAAAAAAATATTTTAATCATTGATATATATATATATATATACATACGCAACAAATACAGATCACATAAGAATAATGCGAAAAAAAAGAAAAAAAGAAAAATCTCAATTATTTGCGAATTTATTATCGTTGATTTCATCATATTGCAGAGAATTCACGCTAAAGGAAAGTTTTTGGTTCGCCTTAACCTCATTTACGCCGCAGGGCGGTGGCGAAGCTCCAAAAGCTCTGTCCAGCAGAACTCTTGTTGCAGCATACTGGCTTTTTGTCGTGTTGATGCTTGCGACTTTCACGGCGAATCTGGCCGCTTTTCTCACTGTTGAGAGAATGCAGGTATTTTTACGACCTCCTCTATATAACTAAACGCGTCTCATAATATCG
Source organism: Trichopria nigra (assembly GCA_030522945.1). NCBI lineage: Eukaryota > Metazoa > Arthropoda > Insecta > Hymenoptera > Diapriidae > Trichopria > Trichopria nigra. The sequence continues at coordinate 11,963 of JAPYZR010001411.1, read as the reverse complement.
CATACATTAAAATGTTTAACGAAATAAACAAGAAAAAAGAACAATACATTTCACGTTAATCATTTTTATGCTTTTGAAAAATGTATATACCGTGTAATTTCGCTCCGAATCTATTTGTAAATCAATTTTGTGCTTTTGAGCTTACCGCAATTATTTCCATACAAGTGTTCTGTAAATACGGTCGAGATAAGAGTATAGTCGCGTGCGATACCGCGTAATAACGATTGAATGATTATATATTTATTTTCGGAGTTTAGAATTTAGTTTTTTACGTCATGCGCAAGCCTATTATTTGCTTTGTTAAAACGCCTCTGAAACGGTTGCCGTGAGTTCTTTCGTGTACAGATGGAAATCGCCGCCAGGCGTCACGGCATCGCGCAATCGCGGTGCAGGGGCACTTTCTTAAAATATGACTTCCGTTCTGGCAATTATTTTTTTTATCTATTTAATATATACATTTATATACATATATGTATCCGAGAATTTTTTCAAAATATGTATATATATAAAAATTGTTATTTATATATATATATATATATATATATATAACAATTTTTTTACGAGTGAAAAATGAATATTTTTCGTCCGACATTTTGAATTTATATATTCGACAAAAAAATCAGATTTATGATATCAAATGTATATATATTATTATATTTCAGTCTCCAGTTCAATCTTTGGAACAACTAGCGCGACAGTCGAGAATCAATTACACGGTGCTCATGAACTCGAGTATTCACCAATATTTTAAAAACATGAGAAGCGCAGAAGAGAAATTATACACGTAAGTGAACTTTTAACCCCCCCATTTCGAATGTGTAATATTCTCAACATTAACCGTTTAAGATTCATCATTGATAATATAGTATCACTTCCGAAATATTTTTCTGCTTCTAAAAAGAACTGTCTTTGTTGGGTCATTTTAGGCTAAATATAAGTAGGTGAGCTATGCAGGTCCTAACACAACTCATCAATCGGTAAATGGTGGTTATAAACCGTACCGTCCGAGGGTAATGCAGGTCGCCCACGATCGCGATATAGCATCAAACACAATCACCATTTACCGATTGAGTTGTGTTAGAACCCACATAGCTCACCTACTAATATAGATATATATGTATATATTAACAAATTTTGTTTTGGACGGCATAATAAGCATTTTTTTTTTGTTTCCGGCAAATAAATAAAGACAAAGTATCATTTTTTGCACATAATATGAATGTTGAAAGTCTGAATAATTGTTTTCTGTGCTTAGAATGTGGAAAGAAATAACGTTAAACAGTTCGAGCGACCAAGTGGAGTATCGAGTTTGGGATTATCCAATAAAAGAACAATACGGCCACATTCTTCAAGCCATCGAACAGGCAGGACCGGTGAAAACCATCGACGAGGGATTCGGAAAAGTAATCATGTTTTTTTAACGAAAAAAATTCATAATTCGATGCTAAATTTTTTAATAACTGATTTGTTAAGATTAAAGAAATGTCCGGTTTGATTTAGTTGGTTATTTTATCAAATTAACAATAATAGTATCTGTGAAAGATATCATTTATTGTTGTTAATTGATGTATCATTCCAAATTTGCAGATGTCACCTTAAAAAATTTTCTTATACAAATATAGTAAATTTTTAATAATTCTTAGTATTGACAAAAATTGGTTGCATTAAATTGTTTGACAAACAAAATTATTTTCAATATCAAATTTCAAAAAACCTACATTATTTTTACTGCATAGGTGCTAGCAAGCGAGGATGCAGAATTCGCTTTTATACACGACTCTTCGGAAATCAAATATCGCGTGACGGAAAATTGTAATCTTACCGAAGTCGGTGAAGTTTTTGCGGAGCAGCCTTACGCGATCGCCGTTCAACAAGGCAGCCATTTGCAAGAAGAGATCAGTAGAAAGTAAAGACTTTTTATAAAACTTAATTTATATAACTACATTTGCGCGAAAACTTTCGGAATGTCACTGTATTGACGTGAAAACACAAGCGGAACGAAATTTCGAATTTTTACTGATACGACAGACGAGAAACTTTCAAGCTTTCAAGAACTTTTATCACGAATAATAGAAATTAATTTTATTTAATAACAATGTATTTATTACTTCGACCCGCACCGTAGGTCGTTTATAAATGAATTTAGAATTTAGAAGAAATTATTTATATATTTCAATGAAATTTCCTGCGGAATCTACAAAGTCAAGAGCAAGTATATGTGTAATATAAAATAATTAGCCAACCACGTGCAAAATTTATATCAAAATATAAAATGTTCTGTTGAAAATAGTAAAGTTGACAAACAGGTAAGAAAAATATGTTTTATAGAAACAGAAAGCAAAATTGAGAGGTGAAAATGGTAAAAATTATAATTATTTGATTAAAGACAGTGAAAACCGAATAAAAGTTGATGAAAGTTGATAAATATAATGTGCAACCTTCATCAAAATAAGGAAGAATAAAAAGACGGAGGTTTAAAAAAAATTGTTTGGAAAGAATTAAAAACCTGGGAACAATCGAAGGAATAGAAAAAAAATACAATAAGTTGATTATAGTTGATGAAAATAAGAAACGAAACCAGAACAAAAATGACTGGAAGAATTAAAAAACGAAGGAAGAGCAAAATATTGGAAAGGATTAAATAAACAAATGAAACTAAAAACTGACTGAAAACCAATAAAATCTGGAAACGATTAAAGAAATGCAAAGAGAAATTGGCTAAAGTCAAATTCCTATAGAAATTGTAGAATAATAGAAAAAAAGAACTTAAGTCGATGAAAAGTATAATCTTAATTAAAATTGTAGTTGGCAAATGATAAAACACGAAAATGGTAAAAACTAAGAAAAAATGGTAGAAATTAAGAATAAAATAATAAAACCGAAGAAAAATGGTAAAAACGAAGAAAACATGCTAAAAGCTAAGAAAAAATAGTAAAAATTGCGAAAAAAATGGTAAAAAAATTATATGAATTTTAGGAAAAATGATAAAATCTAAGAAAAAGTGACATTGAAGAACAGAAATGAGCAAAATGGAAAAAAAAATTATAAAAATGTATGAATAAAACTTAAGAAAAAGAATTTTATGAATTTCAGGATAAAATGATAAAAACTAAGAAGGAAGATGGCAAAAATTCAAAAAAAAAATGATAAAAACAAACGAATTAATGTAACAAAAAAGTGACAACAAAGAACAAAAACGAGTGAAATGAACAAAAGACAAAAATTAGACAGTTACTAAAATGATAATTCGAAAGTAAAGCGAAGGAGGGGAGGAATGTAAGGGAATCAAATATATTCACACTTTTGGTGTGCAGGCATTCAATAAATAATAATAAAATACTAAAATGATAATATTAAGAAAAAAAATTCTCAAAATTATGAATAAAACGATAAAAATTAATAAAGAAAATAAAAATAAAAATAAGAAAAATGTGACAATACAGAACAAAAATTAGCAAAATAAAGAAAAGACAAAAATTAGACAGTTTGTTAGAAAACAATCAAAAAGTAAGAGAGAAGAGAACAGCTTAAAAACCATCAGAAAAAATAAAAGAAATAATTCTTATAAAAGGCAACAGAAATAAATATTATTCGAAAATGAAAAATGAAAATATTTCCTTTTACTTTATTCAAAATGCCTAAACAATTCTACAAATAAATAATTGTATGGACGACTAATTGATATAAACAAAAAAGTAACAATACGATAAGTTCGTATAAAAAATGCGGTACCAATAGATGTTATATGACAACTATACGTTTTTACGTATAGTTGTATATTATATTATATTATATTATATAATATTTTTATTTAATAAAAAATTAAAGAAGATAAGATTAATTATTAAATATGATGAATCTTATTGTTGCTTGAAATATTACGATATTTTCAATTATTCATTACTATCGAGTTAACAATATAATAACAATTAAACTAATTCACCAAAGTTTTAATACTTTTATGAATTATACGTTTTTGTTTTTAATTAAGGATTTTAGACCTCCAGAAAGATCGCTATTTCGAGACCTTGAGTGGAAAGTACTGGAATCAGAGTAAAAAACTATCTTGTCCAAATTCTGACGACTCGGAAGGAATTACTCTCGAAAGTTTAGGTACGTTTTTCATATACCTTTTTATAGTTTTCGGTTCGTCGATTTCGAAATTGGAAAAACTATGTCAATAAAAAAAAAACCGACATTTGTTATTAATTATCATTGTCCTTATAATTTCACATTTTATCGTCAGGTGGTGTTTTCATCGCGACGTTGTTCGGTTTGGCGCTAGCGATGGTAACTCTCGCCGGCGAAGTGATGTATTATCGGCGACGTAACGCAAAACAGGGTGACAAGCCAAAGGAAAAAAATAGTCAAAAAGTGAAAGAGAAAGACAACGACAATCTCTTGGTTCAAAAATTAGCGACGAAGCTACAGCTGAAACCTGCGCCACCGGTTGCGTTCGACGGAAAGCCCACGGGCCCAAAACCACGAGTTTCCCACATCTCGGTGTATCCTCGTCCTTTTCCGTTCAAAGATTGAACCATTTTTGTATTTAGATAAAGTGAAATATCTATTAAAGTTTTACGTATAAAACTACTGTATGTTAAATTTTTTGTTTGTTTACTTTAATAACTCGATTAATTGAGTTTCAAATTGATGAGTTAATGAATGATTACATCGGGGTGTAGAAATGGGATACGAAATATTGATCCATCAGTTAGGAAGAAACATATTGCATCTAACTTCAAACTACGGTATAGTTTCCTCAATTTTTGATTAATGAAAAATGAGTATTCAAACTGACAAATTTTATCGCATAATTATAATTAATATATAAATAAATAATTTATAACATTTTATTAATTAATAGATAATAAATATAATTATATATAATACTAAGTTATATATAAATAATTTTAAAATGGTCATTGACTATAGTATGTCAACACAACAAATAAATAATTATATTTTAGAAATATGTGGAACTTCATCTGACATATATCAATTAGTCAAGGATCAGACAGAAAGAATAACAATAAAAAAAAAAAATTATATTAAAAATAGAGAACTCTTATAAATGGCAACAGAAATACAGAACATTTTTTATTTCGCATTATTTAAAATACGTAAACAAATCTACAAATAAGTAATTGTACGGACAACTAATTCATATTAACCAAAAGTAAAAATACGAAAAGTCCACGAAATATAAATTTCGTAATGTAAGAATTACAAAAATAAAATAAACTATGAATAGACATCTCTGTCGTGAAAACTGTGAAGATGTAGAAATGAAAATCTGTACATATTAAGAAATAATTATTATTTTCATTAGAATACCAGAAATGTTCGGTAATTTCGATTTTTCAAATCTAATATTTATCATATTTTCTGTACTCGTAATGAAGAAATGGAGAATTTCTCCATTTCTTTCCTTTTTACATCATTGGTTTCCGCTGTAAGAATTTTAAAGTTCTCATAGTCAAAACTATGTCCTGTTTTGATTCTGTGCATTGTTAGACCAATATAATTTTCTTCTTTTCCTTCCATGTTTTTTTTTTTTTTTTTATTTGCTCGAATTATATAAGAGATTTATTTTTAAAATTGAAAATCTACGTTATATACCATAAAATTATATGTAAATTAAACACATGTAAGATTTGCGCATATTGAAGTATTACAATATTTAAATGTACATAATGATAAGAACGAAAACATTATTTTAGAATTAGAACTTTCATTAATAGTAAGCGGAAAAGTAGTTTCCGTCAAATAAATATTTATTATCGCCGGATTATTGTTTTTTTTTTATTCTACTGATGTACACTTATTTAAGATTTTGAAAAGACTGATCTGTTTGGATTTTTCAACTTTTTGAACATTCAAATCCCACCTCCTAAATATGTCTTTTCTTCTTTTTTTGAAATATCGAACACTTATTCGCCGAATCTACTGAACAGATTTTAATAAATCTTGTCTCGTTTTATTCATTAACAGGAATTTAGCACAATATGGTCTAAAAATGAAAATAAAAAAAAGAGAATAGTGAAAAATAAGGACAGTTTCGCAAATTTCATTTCGAACATTCTTTTCGTATCGATTTTTCATGAACGGTGGTAAATTCCCTGTATACAACACAACTTCCTCGTTATAATGCCATTTTACCATTGGTTCGGATGACGGATATAATTAAAATTTAATAGTTGGAAAATTTTACAAAAAAATTTTGTTTTAATGAAATGTCAACGATTCTAAAACAGCAAGAAAAATACAGATTTTATTAATATGTTTATATAAATTAGAGAAATGTAAATTAATTCACAGATGTCAGCCCCATGTAAGATTGCTCGTTAAATCATCGAATATCGTATAAAAATGCACTTTCGCGAATCTTGCGCAAAAATCGTCAATCGTGAAGTAAATTCGTGAAGCAATTGCTACGACGACTATATCAGCCATAACGTCTTTCAATCAGCGAAATTCAACATTCAATTTTTCCTCACCAGATTTCCGTCGACTTTTCTGTTTTATGTAAAAACTGACATTTTTCAATTTTTTTATTTTATGGCGTTTAATAACTATGACATTTGTTCGTGAGAAACTTGTTTATTATTTCAGAAAGTTACATCGTATTTCACCTTTGCCTCCGTGAATCAGTTATTTTATTAAAATGAAAATGTTTTAAAAAACATATTTAAAAAAAATTGCTACACAGTTCATTATAATCGGAAAGTAGAGAAGAGGTTCAATTTTTCTTGCCGTACTTCAGGCTTGATACATAACGACTGATAGGGCCATTGATCTCCGAACACTTTCACCTCCTCTTTTTCATTGTAATCATAGATAGATCAATCGATTCGCAAAAACTTTCATTGACCAAACCCGTTTCACCAAAAATCCTCTCTAATTATATCCGCATTTAAGTTTTGAACAAAATCAAATTGACGTTACCCTTTTTTCAAAACAAGACCTTTCTTTTTACTGGATCTGCTTCTTTCGCTGCATTTTATTCATACCATTTGTGCATTCAATGAATGTCTATATTCGTTGGTACAATATACAAATATCGCAGGAACTATATAAATAATAAGTATGTAAGTAGTTATACATCGTGACAATGGGAATTTTGAAATCTAAACACCCACGTTAGAAGCGATTCAATTATGTTCTAATCTCCCGTTACGTCAGGGAACTTTATCGAACCGCATCGTCGACTGGAAATGACACGAAATAATTCCATGAATAAATAAGTCGCCGTCGTTTTTGTTCGGCAAGTTCGGAAGTATCTCCGACTTTTTATCCGATCGAGGCAAAAGCATGATTCATAGAGGGGGCGTCTAGCCTCTATCCGCAGTTACCGCAGACAGAAAGTCAATATAAAGCCCTAGTCCTCGCAGGTTCAATCATTTGTGGAAAAGGCATGTGCATCCTCGACACGAACTTAAACGGAGAGGGATAATCGTGATTCGGAAGTCGCCATCATTCTCCGATCTACGTACAATGACTTCGATCCGAGTGAGTGATTTTTATACTTTTTTTTTCTGTCAATCGATCAATTCTATCCTAATTGGAACCCGATATGATAAAATTGATTATTGATGTTATTGCTGTATTAAGTTAAAGTTTATGTGGTTTGACGTCTATTCAAACTTTGCAATTAGGATGTTGACATTTACAAAATAATTAATAACGATACCACGTGCATTTCTAGATTTACCTCACCGTGTCAGCAATAGTCGTATCGTGTGCATCAGCAAACTTTCGGAACGGCCCTATTCCCACCGGTGACTCCACTAGCGAAAATCCCGTATCATGGATGTTTAGCTCCTCAGACCTAGCGAATCATTACGCTCAGTTCTTGACCCCTTCGGATAACCTGAAACACGGTACTCATCCAATACCAGCCATCGACAACAGCGAATCGTCCTTGTCGTTGTCGAAGAGGATTCCAAAGGAGAATAAAAACTTCAAGAAAGCGACCAAAGAAGACCTCAAACATCAGAAGTCGGAAAGTCCACAATGCCACGAGATCAAAACGCAGGAAAAGGATGCAGGGCGCGACGTGACTTGTTACAAATGCAAGGATCCGAAAAATGGTTCGACTTATGAAACGTGCTCTTACGGATCCTTGCCTGAGGCCAGTAGCGGATTCGAGTCGTACCTGGATGTTCCATCACCGTTTCGGGCCAGGAGATCCGATGCCGGGAAAAAACCATTTTTCGGAAAGTCTCACGAGTCGTTGACGAGGCGTTCGGATGGCGATAGTCCGTACCACTTTAGCGAGGATTACTTCTTGCCGGAGGCAACTCGCGAACTTCCGGCCGAGTACAAGACGAACACGGAGAATTGCGATCGAGTCGAGAAGGATTCGATGATCTGTATGGTCTGCAAGGATCCAACGACGAATGGGAAGTACGAGCAATGCTCGTACGTTGCCCAGCCCAAAGGCAAGGCTTACGCTTACACAAAGTCCAGTTCCTTTAACGAGCCCAGCACTACAAAGCCTCGAAGGGCTGAGGCAAGACGGCCACCGAAGGTCCATCGATCGGATGAGGATGACGAGGATGATGAAGAGGCGGAGACCACTGAGCATATTCAAGACCGAAAGGGATACCGTCCTAGATACCAAGAGTACTCCAGGTATTCCAGTTACGAGGATAGCGATGAAGACGAGGAACCAAAGGAAAGTTCGAGTCGGGCATCCAAGTCCAATGAAGATTGCAAGACGATAGAAAAGGATACGATGACATGTACGGTTTGCAGGGATAGCAAGACTGGGAGAAAATCCGAGGTCTGTTCCTACGAAAGTCGACCGAAAGACAAGCACTACAGGTACACCAAGTCTAAATCATTCGGGAATCCTGCGCCAAAGGTGAGAGAAGACGAGGAAGACGACGACTCCTCGGAGCAGGCTGAATCTTCAGACCGCTCGGAGAAGAGCAGCGAAGACGACGAGGAGTCTTATAGACCGAGCAGGTATTCCTACGAGCCGAGCAAACAAAGAAGGAAGGAAAAGAAGAAGAATTATCACGACGCAAACGTGGGAGATTTCATTAAATCCGAGTCGGAAAAAATTTCTGAAAAGATTCGATCCAACACGAACGACTGCGAAAAGGTCGAGAAGGACTCGATGATATGTACCGTCTGTAAAGACCAAAAAACCGGAGGAAACTCCGAGCAATGCTCCTATTCGTATGAACCGCGTAGTAAGGTCTTTGCTTACTCAACGTCCAAATCATTTGGCAATCCGACCAAAACTGCAGAGAGCGACGAAGACGAAAGTGACGAGGAAAGCCCAGCGGAATCCTCGATTTCGCCGATTTATTTCTCTGGGCCTAAATACGATTTGATTGGCAAACCTTCCGGGTTGAAATACAACAAGGACGAATCACAAAGGCAGGAAAGCAGAAAACGTCCACGATCGAAACCAAAGGTACCTTGAGGTGGTCCAGGCGTTTAAGGACTTTGCGCTTGTAGTTTTTAGCGTCTAATTGGACATTAGAGAAACTGGAGGTGTTAACGGAGATTACAATTTCTGAATTCTTAGTTGTCGTTGGAAATCATTTTTTTACTGCATGCGAGTGTAATAGCACTGATAACGGTGAGGCAATAAGTAGAATTTAGTTGCACGGTTGGGTTTTTGAAACACTTGGGAGGAAACGGTAGCGTGTGACTACAAATGACATTGCGCAAGGGTCTCCAATACCGAATGACGATATTAATTTGCCGTCACAAGTGTCTCAAAATTTATCAATATTAGTTGTAAAAATAGTGAATTGTACAGTTAGTTTGATAAAAACAATCTTTTTGAACGCACGAAATAAATTTGCTTATAACAACGATTAGACGTGAGCTGGTGCTTTTAGCAGTAGAACCATGAATAAAAACATTTCACATTTCAAAAGCCGAGACATAAATTATTGATTCCCAAAAACTAATCACGCTTACGCAGGCGGAATCGACGGTGGATGCCAACTTTTACGACGCGTCGGAAAGGAAAGCGGAAATCGAGAAGTTCATGGCGAAATTTCAAGCGGAAGATTGGTCCAATTGTACGAGAGCGAAGAAGGGTGAGATGACGTGTTACCGGTGCAAAGACGAGCACGGAGTCGAGAATGAAGAATGCATCTTCTTGGCCGAACCGGATACGTCGTCGCAAGTGGAAGCGGAAGTTTCCAAGGAAAAAGTGCCGGTTCCATCGGCGGTAAATTCGACGGCTGTAGAAACGGAAGTAACGACCAGTACTAAAATTCCCTACGTGAGGTCCAAGAGGGAAAAGAAGGACGAGGACACCACTGACCAGTACGAGAAAGTGCCGGTGCTAGACGAAGAACTTTACGAAGCTGAACCTTACGAATACGTATCCGAAACGAGACCAGTGTATGACAAAATTTTGGGTATGACCTTGCCAAGGTACATGCTCGAGGTGACCGATCAGGAGAAAGAGTTCGACGAGGTCGTAGCCAAGAGTAGATTTGACTGAGATTTTTACTTCTAATATCATCGAAACTAATCTGAAAAAAGGCGATCTGGTGTCTACTTCGAGTATCGACAATTGCGTGATCGCGGGTCCATTCACTTCTATATTTATGAAGATTTTTAGAAAATCTATTGTTTCGTGTAATTTCGGACAGTCTTAAAATCATCATCGCAGATCAACGTGTACGCTAGTGCCGCCATGCGGTTCGATATGTAAACGGACGCGACGAAAATTGCAGCGCCATGATGCCAACAACTTTATCATAACAATTATCGTCATCGTCGCCAAATGTTTCTTTGCCTATGTACTTGTTATTTAGTTTTGTAATCTTTATTGTTACCAAAAAAAAAAAGCCGTCATTGTACGGTTAAAAATTATATTATTAAAAAGTTCTGTTAATTTTATCTCTCGTTAATTCCGATACATTTGCTGCCTTCCGCGTCATTCTATTGCATTTCATTCCTTATTGGTTTTATACATTTTCGACCTTGGTCTTTAAATTTCACTCCAAGAAATTTAGAGTGTAAAATTATACTTTCACAATTATATGTGATATCTTTTTAATTTCACGGATGACTTCAAATAAATTTTAAAATAATCTTAATTTTCGAAAATATGTTTCATTTTACTTTGGTGGTATAGTCGCTCTTTTACAGGAGGAATCTCTTTTTTTCGCAACAATTTGACTTTCACCTCATTTATAACATGTAAACTACTCGTAATAAAGAATAAAAATAACTAAAGAATAAACATAAGGAAATTTTCATAAAAGTACCGAGTTTCCCTCTATGCAAGAAGAAATATAAACACAAACTTGCATAGTTGCCGATCATAATTAGTGCTATAATATAGTGGAGAAATAAGCCTGATATGAAATCTTTCATCAATCCCTCGAAATCACCATCAGCCATGATCGACCAGTCATGCAATGCTGTACGAGGAGTTGCAGAGCGCAGGCGAAGGAACTAAGGAATTAATAAGATCGCAGTTATTGAATAAGATTTTACTCCATTTTAAGTGAAATAATATTTTATATTTTTTTTTTCTATAAAATATAAATTTATTGATCGTAAAAATTTTACAATTCATTTAAAAATCAACAAAATCAGTAAAACCTGTTCGTGGAGTGGGAAAAAAAGGTTACCAAAAATATGCCAGAAGTGTTCGAACATGCCCAGAGAAAAGTTAATAAATGAGCGTAAAATTAGACATGCGAGTGCCTACATGTTTGTTTTTGCCTTTAAGAACAATTTAAGAACAAAAAAAAATTTTTAAAGTTCCCGCCGTTACTTTTTAAGGGAGCGTCGAGTGCTTGCGCATATATATCGTGTACTCGACACTTTGGATGATTAGAAACGCTTTAGGCAAAATATAAACGAATCTGAAGAATCGACGAGATTGCACGTTCTGACCCAATAAAACGTCCATTAAATTCACATAAAGTGTGAGCGACGCCAATTCTTTTATTTTGAAAACATTTACATAT
>JAPYZR010001410.1:0-44203 GCA_030522945.1 Trichopria nigra | reverse complement strand
TGTAAATACACACCCTAGATTATTTCATGTTAATATATTAAGTAGTTATAAAAATGGAGTTGATCATTTAATGCCTTAGCCTTACTTTAAGTTAGTGTTACAATATATTCACGTAACTATATAGCTGCTCATTCCGCATCGTACGACAAGCTACAATTAGAAGCGGAGAATATCAGCTACACAATTAAAGTATCCTGAACAGGATCACTAAACCATCAAAGATTTTCGATGACTATAAAGATTTTAGATTTAAAATTTCTTAAGACTTGACATGGAAAAATGATTTTACATCTAAAACCTTCTGTCGACAAGAGTTGTATTTAATATCGACAAAAGATTTTAGGTCTCAAAAAACTTCAGAAGATCTTTTTATAAACTTTTATTTACACATGTGTTATATACAATAATTATACATTTATATATATTTATTTGTCTTCGTATGCATATATGTACACTTATGATTACTAATATTATTTCTTAAAAAATACATTATTTTACATGTTCCGTTTACATTGATAATTTTTTATCGGCAATGACATCCCCAATGTGATTTCGGAGTCTTGCTGCCGTCACAAGATCTTCTGCTGTGACATCCTTGCGCATTTGTAGCCATTTGTAAACGCTGTCGGCTCCCCTGTACGCATCCATCTCCAAAACTTGATTCGTAGTATCTGTTCCAAATGTATGGCGTTCGTCTTCTTCTTCTTCTTCTTCTACATCTTTATCTATATCAGAGTCGACTTGGAAATTGTTGCCTGTGATAGTGGAGGCAATTTCTTCCACACTGTCCACATGCCAACCACAGTCATTATTATCGTTGTTTAGCCATGCCCTTGTTTCTTCTAACGATATGGACATTTGCATGGCACGATTCGCCAAGTGACAAATTTCATCGTCATTAACTTCGCGATGGGATACCTCCCCATGTTGACTGCACAAAAGATTAGACCACGCATTTACTATCGTACTTTTTTCTATACACTCCCATGCAGAAGAAAGAGTTCTTATACAATGAAGGAGGTTCCAGTTTTTAAGAAAGCCCTTGTATTTTTCCGGACCTTCTGTTTCTTCATCCAGGAGAAGCTCTCGCAGATACATCCTCTTGTAGTGCCTCTTCATTGAGATAGTAACTCCTTGATGCATTGGTTGGATAAGAGATGTCATATTCGGAGGAAAATATTTAACAACGCAACAAGGATCTATTGCGTTTAATTCTTCGGCACTTGAATGAGATGGAGCAATATCCAACAGCAATAGAAATTTTTCCTCCTCGTTCTTCATTGTACTTTTAATCGCAGGCAAAAAAACAGTACTATACCACTGATGAAACACTGTGGCATCCATCCAGCTATTTCTTTGGTTGGTATATACGAGGGGAAGCTTCTCCACGCCTTTCATACACCGCGGCTGTTTATATTTCCCTATTACCAGCAGGGGAATTTTGTGGGTTCCTGATGCATTGGCGCAAGTCATCACTGTCACTCGATCTTTCGCCACTTTCAATCCAGCTGCATTTGTTTTCCTTGCTGAAGCTCGAGTTTTCCGCGGCAATTCTTTCCAGTGAAGTCCGGTCTCATCTGCATTATAAATATGATTTAGATCGAAACCTTCTTTTTCGATGAACGTCTGGAACTCCCTTGAAAAATGTTCACTTCCTTCAGAATCGGCAGACAGTTTTTCCCCCTGTATTGAAAGCTGTCGAATTCCATGCCTCTCTTTAAAGCGAGCGAGCCACCCAGCACTCGCCACGAAATTCGAATCGCCAATCAAATTTTGATTGAATGTTAAGGCTTTTTCTTTCAATAAATTTCCTCCTACAGGAATGCCAGCCTCCCAATTTTGACAAAACCAGCTGTACAAAATATTTTCAAGAATGGAGTCTTCGGACCTGGAATATCGCTTCGATTTTTTTTCCGGGTGCTTTGCGCTGACTAGTTCATACTGCGCTCGGAATTTCTTTCTATTGCTGCCAATATACCCAACCATTTGCCTTGAAATGCCGAACATTTCTGCAATTTCGTATTGTTTCTTACCCTTGTCGATCTGCTCCAGTACTTTCATTTTCATCTCCAATGTCAAAATAACACGCTTTTTTGTGTCTGCAAAACAATAAACAAGAAACCAAACATTAGATCTGTGCATTTTTTCATATTATCAATAATACATTATTGTGTTAAATTTATTTAAAAAAATTATATTTCATAACAATTGTTCATCACCAAGAAAAGATCTGAAATCGAAAACTTTATCTTTCGACAAAGTTTTACCATTGACAAACTTATTTTCAACAAACTTATTAATTCGGTTTCAAAACTTATTTCAATAACAGTTTTACTATCGACAAAAGATTTTAAGTCTACCATAGATAAAAGATTTTACATTTATATTTACATAACATGTAACATTTGCAAAACTCACCCTTGACATTAGGAGTGACATTTTCATTCAAAGCCATAATTTCTCTTCACTATTTTAACGCTTTCGTGCAACTCTAGGTTCCTATTCGACGCTGAAAATATAAAAATACTTTATAGTATGTATGAACCTTTACGATTAAAATTTATATCACACAGTTTTAAATTATTCATCTAATAACTTTATGAATAAACTTGTAAGTTTTTAAATCTGGAGTTAAATATTCCAGATGAAAAATTCAAATACATAAAGAAACATTTATAATAAATAACATTTATAAGAAACATTGCGTTATTATATAGTGACCTAAACCTAAATAACCTGTCTATGTGAACCGACTTGTATTCTTCGTTTTATTATTCATGTTAATTATACATAAATGGTTATATTTACCTGACGCGTGAATTGTCAATGAATATCAAATGTTAAAATTTTACTGGCAATTTTCACAGTTAAATTTATCGTCGCACTGTCGCACTCACTGTATGTATGTACTATGCATATAAACATCGTAAACACAGAACATAATATACTAAGATCGCAAATCAACAGAACTGCGGGGGACTGAGGAACCAATACTATATGTATATGTAAATGACAACCCATCACGAGCCCAGGACAACAAATGTGAACTTACACGAATTTTAAAAACTGCGTACACGAGTACATAATATCACTCTGTGATAATATCTTTCTCGCACTTTCATTGCAATTGTACTTTTATGTTGAGGAACTAAAATTGGTCCCATCATTTACATGGGCTCTGGGAGCACGCATTGATCGAGTATAGTGTATGCATATACATACATACGGATTATTGTGTATACTACATACATATAAGTTATTATCTATATATATGTACATATTTTGATATGTGTGCGTGAAGTCAGTCAGCAGGGTCAGCAGCCAGAGTGGCAGAGTGAAATTTCATTGTGTAAGTACAACAATATAATAACGAATTGTACAAGAATATTATTATACATTATTGCGTGTTAGTATCATATTAACTCCATTTCGATCGAATTTCGATGAACACAATTTGCTATTGCCACCTATTGTCAATCCGTATATCGTTTTTTACTATAAACCATAATAAAACTCCATTTAAAAGATATAAATTGTCGGTCGCTTTAAAAATATGTAACATTTAACTTTATGTGCAGGATTTAAAATATGGCATGCTTACAAATGTTCTTTGTTTTAGAGTTGAGTTTAACCTAGACGACATTTGAACATCAGCCAAAAATATCTATATTTCCAAACCATCGAAACAAAGTGTCTTCCTCCTGTAAGTACCACAAAGGTAATTTTATGCATATTGCAATCATGCATTATATTATTTTGGTATAATTGTGTCTGTAATCGTACTCTTATATATACATTACATATATGAAAAATTTTTTAATACGATAGTAGTGAATATTATTGTTTTTGATTTACATATAAAAAAATAGAAAAATTCTTCCAGTAATGACAATTAACTAATTCCCTCTAATCCATATTCGTACAGTCTAAGCGCATATTAAATTCCAATGGCAGCAGCTATATCAGATGCCGAGGATGAGTCTTTGGAAGGGCTCCTAAAATATAATGCTCGTGCAGAGGAATTGTCTGCAGGCACTCGTCATGCCACAATGGCAAAAGGTTGTTTTAAAATTAGATAAAAAAATAAACAATAAATGTTTATTATATGCATGCAAAAATACCTTGAAAATTATGTACTTAATACAAATTGGTATATTTCTCCAGATCTAATGAAACAAGCTCGACATATAGAGAATGAAATTGATGCTAAATTAGTAGCATTCAGCAAACTAGGTGTAAACGCTGGGTCAAATCATGTTACAGCCGATTCGGTTCCACTTTTGGATGAAGAACATGTATTTGAAAATATGGCATCAGAAATTGAAACTTTACTTTCTAAGGTACGCAGTACAATTTTACTAAGTATTTTTATTAATGGCTGCTTTATATTTTTACACCTAAGAGAAAGTCAACGTTCTAATTGAAATATATTTATTTTGTCAGTTAATATCGATAAATGATAAAATGAGTGAAGTCCAACCAAATGGTGCAGCAATGTTGCACACAATGCAGAGACATAAAGAAATTTTGAAAGATTACAAACTAGAATTCAACAAAATTAGAAATAATTTTACAGCCAGAAAAAATCGTGAAGATCTTCTGGGGTCTGGACACGACAAGTATGTATTTTTCTCAGTAAATAAAAAAATCAGCTGTTAAATCAAATAGCCGGTGAACTAATTAATAAACTTTTTGTGTAGTTACAAAGGTGTAAGTGGTTTGAATCGTCGAGACATGTATCTGAAAGAAAGCCAACATCTTCATACGTAAGTTTGAATTTTAAAATAGAAAAGTAGTTCAAAGTATGATAATAAATTTAATGACAGATGTGAAATAAAATCATTAATTTTCATTATTAAATAACATTTTAGTTCCGATCGTTTGATTAATGATCAAATAAGTATAGCAATGGATACGAAGGAGCATCTGATTTCGCAGCGTCAGGCATTCAAACGCATCCAGACGAGATTCAACGATATTTCCAACCGTTTCCCTGCTGTAAATAGCTTAGTCCAAAGGATAAATTTGCGCAAACGTCGAGATTCTTTGATACTGGGTGCAATCATTGGACTTTGTACATTTTTAATGATATTATATGCCTTTCATTGATTTGGTCAATAAGAGAGATATTTATAGTTACATATATCTGTATATGAAAAGTTGAAAAAGCCTAAGCAGGATAAACTATATAATATATTATACAAAAGTAGGGAAGTTTTTCTCGCATTGGGAAAATATGTAACGCTGATAAGTGTCTCGACTTAATAACAACACAGATATTCTTAAAGATCTACTAATAATTTTTCAGGTTTCTGAAAAATTTCAAGAATTTCTAATGAAACAATCTCAACTTTTGCGGAAAGAATTACCTAACGTTTTTAATATCAGTCTTTTTTTAAACCCCGATGAATATAAAAGAATGTATTCTGTTTGCTTCATTATGCCGTACTTGCTGAGACAATGCACATTTTTCAAACGTTGTGACACCTTTTAAAACAATGATTTTTATTGATACTTCTGCCTTAATTTTATTAAAACTGCTGGGTAATCGAATTATTTTCTGTAGACTCAACCACATAGATACAAAATTACAAATTGAAAAATTTTGATTATTTTTATACATTGTACTTACTTGCTTTCTTTTTTAATTTAACTGGTCTTTGGCAAAATTCTGGATTCTAAACTTCTAATTATAATTCCGAGTGTCGAAGATGGACGCCAGTGGTAATATAAACGAAAGAAACTTGGTGAAAAATTTGCGATTGTACAGTTTTACATATGATTAGATTGCTACATTCGGTACAATCGGGCTGTAGAAATAAAATAAATGATAAAATCTAAAAGGCAAATGACATCAGTATTTTTGTATAGAATTATGTATACAGTATACAATGATTTAATGTGAACATGTATTTGTTACTACAGAATTATGTACATATTAAATTTAAAATTTGGTCACTCAATTATTCGTAAATCTTTTGTTATACTGAAAACGGAATTGTGTCAAAGATGTCCCATACCATACGTAGGTATTTTACCGATAATCTTTGATAATATAATCTATTACATTGTAAGAAATGTATGTGTCGTTAGATGTTAATAAACACTTTGCTAATAAAACCACGTTTTTACCTCGTGTGTCGTATATATGGTGAAGATGTATATTTATTTTGAATAAATGCCACAACACTCACAATGTAAGTATACAATATATTTATTTGATATTGTACAGTATGCCTCGACTTTACGAGATGAGCACGATAATTCGTTTAAAAATGAAGGCGAGCAACGAATACTGTTACTCGTTCGATCGAACATTATTCTTGAATGTAGTAAAATAGAATATCTAAAAAACGGCGGAGTACCAAAGTGGTACGTACATTCTTAATTCGTCCATTGATAATATGTACAACTTAAAAGTATCGCTAGCTATCGTAAATCGTATAAACGCACACCTCGGCTTCTATTCGCCGCGCGGAGCTTACTTTATCGGATGGCGACCCGTAAGAGTTCGCACATTTTTTTTTGATCGACGCACCAAAGAATAAAAGTGAGCTCGACGCTCGCCGAACGGAAGTCGAGAGACACAGCTGTGCGTCGAGGAAGTTTAACGGAACGTGAAAAACAAACTAAAGTTTCAACAATGACAAATACAAAATACAAACAGAACTAGATTATCTCGAAATAATATTAAAGGAACAGATTTACACTCGTATCGCTATACGAGAGAAATTAAGCTATCTGAACATCTACGAATATGCACACGTTCGGTTATGCTTTCAGAAGACAGTCACGGATTTTATTATTAAATTTCGATAAATTCATTCTAAGCAGATATACCTTATCGGAGGTAATTTCTTATACCAACCATTTCATATAATCAGGCAATTTCTCGATACTGAAACACAGGTTCTGATTTTTATATCTACATTTTTGTGATTATTAATCTCTTAAGGGACGGCTAAGTACCGACGCGCTACTTTGATCAAACTCTTTTTTACCGACGCCTTATTTTCGTTAAAACACATATCTTCCAGGGAAAATTCATAATGAATTAATATTTTAGGGCCATTTTACGCATATTTCTGAGTGTAGGTCAAATTTCAGCGAATTCAATTCAGAAACGTGCGAGAATTCGCAAGAATAAAGTTCGGAGGTAACAACGCAAACTGCATGCCCACTACAAAAATTTGTTTTTGCGATTTCGTTAAAATTTAATCTACACTCATCAAAAATGCGTCCAAGCGCCCTAAAATCGATTTCGGCTTGAAAATATATTTACTTTCTGTTTAATTTGAATATCCTAGGTCAGGAACATGACGTTATCGACGGTGTCGGTTTAGCAGCCCCTTAAGGTGGTTCTAAAGTAGAACAGTTATCGACCGAGCTTTTCAACCATAAAAGTATGAATAAAAAGTGATTGAAACGGTTTTTCAAAATTCGATTTCAAAAATATCGATGAAATTGGTTCAAAATTAAACGAGAATTTTAATTTTGAACCAATTTCAGCGATATTTTTTTGAGGATTTTATATGTTATGTAGAATCACCCTTCCAAAGCCCGAATTTTGAAAAAATGTTCCAAAACGTTTTTATTTATACATTTCCTGTTTTTAGGTTAGGACCCCTTAGAGGGTTCTAAAGTAGAACAGTTATCGACCTAACCTAAATAAAACGGGAAATTAATTCTCTTTTAATGTTGAATCAATGCCACCGATATTTTTTTGGTGTATACGATGTATATGATTGTATGTGATGTATGGAATCACCTTTTCACAGCCCAAATTTTTAAAAAACGTTTCGGTCATTTTTTTTATTTATACGATTTATACTTTTCCTGTTTTGAGGTTAGGTCGGTAACTGCGTTCTATACTTATTGCAACTTATTGTAAATAAACATTTTTACACTGTTACAGCGTCAATGTTCAGAATTTATGATTCACTTAATAGTTTGCCAAAAAAACTAACAAAGTTTAAAAGGCATAATTACGAATGCAGATATAAAACGTTCATCTGAAATTCATTTTCACATGTATAATACTCTCGATTGTATTGATAACGCGAAGAACCGTATCTTTGGCTGCCGCTTCCAAATTACGGAGACTTCCATCGCGAAACGTCCTTAATGTTTAACAGAAATTAAAATAAAAAAATGTACAAATACGTTTTTAATTCATATGCGAAAATGTCTGGGTCAGTCGATAAAGTTAATGAAGAATACGATTGAAAATAATTTAAGAAAATAATATACAATTATAGTTATCGACTGCCTCCATTGGAGCAGGCTTACAAGATGAATTTGTAAGACACTGTGCTACATGAATACACGTTGCAACGAAATCGCCAAAGCCCTCATTTATATACGTTCGAGAACAATTTCCTTGAAATAGGTTCAAAGCTTTATAAAGGGTTCTTAACCTGTCACAGAAACTTATATCGCGATTACACGTGACACTGAAAGGCCCCTGAAAAGTCTTGAAGGTCTTGTGTCAGCTTTCAAGTTCGCCCAAAATGAAAGAAAATATTGAATGCACAATGTTTTATAAAAAAGCAACATTTTTCACTGAACCGAAACTCGACCTTTAAGTATCTTGATTTCACATGTAATAACTCCAATTTTTTGAACTTCTGCTTTTATCACAATGTACAAAAAAAAATCTCCACTCACTACTTCGCACATATTCCATAGAATACGAAATAAAATTCTAACAATGATATGAACCTCAATGTCCAACACGTAATTCAGTTTTCCGCTATCTTTCGGCTAGTTTTAGTCAAGTTCTCAACTTTTGTTGATTTTCCCGTGTTTAGTGTCTTCTTCTGCTGCTCCGCGTCCTTTTGTCCGTTAGATTGCCCCTGTGACTGCATGGATTTAAAATTCTTCAAGAAATTTCCCACGTGCTCGGGAGTTACCGAGTTGTTGGCCCATTCATTCGATGGAAATGCAGCGAAGAATCGCTTCTGAAAATCCCCTGAGGGCGCGGGCTTCTTCGAATCCTGATTTTTGGTCGAAAACTTCGAATCGTTGGATTTTTCCTCTTTTTCTTCAACACTCTTCAACCCTGAATTATCATCGACCATTGTTTTCGATTCGTTTGCAGTGCCCGAAGAATTTTCTGTTACCGCCGAACTAGAATCCGGACTCTCCGGTGACTTGTTACTGATCACCTCTGAGATTGATTTTTTCGAAGAATGAGACGGATTTTCCGAAATGTTCGGGGGAGGTGAAGGCGATGCCGTCGATGACACTCTCGGACTAGCAGCACCATGTTGCAAATTTCTTCTCTCCTCTGTAATTACTGGACTGACGTTCCGTTCGAAATTAGCTTGTGAAGGAGGAGCAGTCGACTGACCGACGTTACCTTCGCTGACGCTCTGAGAGCACGAACTCTGTTTTTCCAACGTGGATGTAGTTTCGACGCCGTTCGCCGTACTCTTCTTCGAATCGCTGCCTGCCGCTTTACTAACCAGAGGTGACAAAGAAGATGGTTTGATAATAGGCACAGGTAGCGATCCTACGGAAAATCTCGCTGGTTTGACAGGCACACATTGTGCAGCCAAATGACTTTTTGGCTGTGACGTTGTTGTACTTTCTTTCTGCGAGAGGCGATGTCGAGAATCCATCGGGAACTGTGGCATGTTCGTAGATTGACCAAAGGTGTAAAGACTATGAAGGTTTGGGAAAAGGGAACTGTTACGGCTGCTGCTTACTGGGCTCGACAAGCAAGAAGGTGCATAAACCGGAGCTCGAGTTGGAGTTGGAATGTCTGCCATTCTATGTGCTGCAGGTGTCAGTGATCCTGGAGGAGCTCTGTAGTATCTTTGACCACCCATCAATGTAACCACTTGACTGTGTGCGTTATGATTGGCACTAGGACTGTCCCTGGCAGAACTACTCTTCGATTTAAATTTGCTAACTGGCTGCGGAATTCTCAGTGGATGTACATCCGTTTTCTTCGATCCACTCAAATCCAATATTTCCCTTGGTAACTCTTCCTTCCTGCGTTTAGCATGTATTTGAGACGACTCTCGTTCGTGCTGTCTAGACCTCTGTTTCATGACTGGCATAGTAGGCATTCGCATCTGTCCAGCTTTCAGAGCTTTCAAAACTCGTGGATCCACCGACTTGTCATTCAAGGTAATAGTTGGATTTACTTTATTCAAGGTCTGCATTGAATCTTGAAGTTGAATTCCTGTCTCAGATGACTGATCGGCATTATGGTTCGGAGGGTTTGACGGTACAGTACCGGTAAGAGTGATGCTCAAACTGGATGGGATATTCAGTCCACAACCATCTAGAAGAGTTCTAGTGTCATTGGATAACATGGGACTACCAGTCTTAGAGGTGACATTGTTGGTTGATGCAATTGACGAGACAGTTGTGCCAGCAGATGAGGGATGCGGTTTTGGTTGAATGGGTTGGGGCTTCGATGACACTTTACTGCGATAGCACTTGACACCACCTGCTGATGGTGGTAGAGGCTTCTTTTGACAATATTGCTGTTGCTTCTTCCGAACAATTTCGGCAATGGGCAATCCCGGTGGGCACTTTCTCTTCACTGCACCAGCTGGTAAGGGCTGTGGAGACTGCGGAGACTGCAGAGGCTGTGGAGGAGAATCGCCTGGGAACGCATAAACATCGATATTCTTATTGCTACTGCAGCTTTTTACAGCTGGAGAGAGCGTGGCTCTCTTGAGATCGGGTATGGCATTCGTAAACTTAATTTTAAGGTCGAGCTTGTTCTTTCGAATTGTTTCGTCGCTTATTTTTGCCGGTTCAATTTTAATACAGGAGTTCTCATCCTTAACTTCAACTTTTGAGTCTGCTTTCTCATTTCGACTCTTGGCTGCTAGCCGCATACTTTGCAAGAATTGTTTCTTGTCAGATTGCTCCGAAGGTTTTCTTCCAGACACTTTCACCAAACCTTCGTCTGCTTCATTATCTGTGAAGGTCACCTTGCGTTTTTGTTTATCTTTACAAATATCATCTTGCACCTTTTCCGTAAAGTTTGCTCCATTACTGCTAACAACTTTCGGTTTTTTTGAACTCGTTGTACCAGGTGAACACTGCTTAAGAGTAATTTTCACACTATGTGAATCAGAATTTCCTCCAATACTTACGACGCTAAATTCTGCGGGAGGGGAAGACTTGACGTTAGACGTGACTTTGTGTTCATGACTCGTTTTGTGCTCGTGACTCGTTTTATTTTCGTAACTCACCTTGTGTTCATGACTCGTTTTGTGTTCGTGACTTGTTTTATTTTCGTAATTCACTTTGTGTTCCTGACTTGTTTTGTGTTCGTAACTTGCTTTGTGTTCATGACTCGTTTTGTATTCATGGCTTAATTTGTGCTCATGCGTTGCCTTAGGATCCTCCGATGATGAACGTACAGACGTAGGAGATTTGATGACTTCGTAACGGCCATCTGGATTTTTTAATATTTTTAAAGGACTCTTTATCAATTTAATCTTTTCTTCATTTCTTGAATGATGATTCTCTGGACTTCTTTTAGAACTTTCCTTTGAAATCGAATGTTTTGACTCTAATTTATCGGTATTAGATTCTTTCGAAGAATGTTCTTGGTTCATTCTAGATTTGGAGCTAGTATCCTTTGAAGACTTGTATTTATATTCTGAAGCACTTTCTTTTCTCTCTGTAGAACTTTCTTCACTCGGCGGTAAACTGGCACCAAGACCTGGAGTGGATGGCCTGTCATGTGGAGGTGCTTCCAATCGCTGTTCCTCTTGCATTATACGATAGAAAAATCGCATTGGAGCATTCTATAAAAAGAGCCCATTATATGATTGACAAAACATTTGAAAAATGTCCTGTATTAAATTAAAGGGGCTCTAAAGTAGAACAGTGACCTACCTATAACCTTAAAACAGGAAAAGTATAAAAAAGAATTGAAACGTTTTTTTTTAATTTGGGCTTTGGAAGGGTGATTCTGCACATCATATATGATGACTAAAAAAATATCGTTCAAATTGGTTCAAAATTAAATGAGAATTATCCAAAATATAAATTATTTTCTCTTATCTGCAACAAAATAATTTATTTTGGATAATACTCGTCTAATTTTGAACCAATTTCACCGATATTTTTTCGTGTATTGTATATGTTATATAGAATCCCCTTCAAAACGTTACAATCACTTATGTTATTTATACTTTTACATCGATAAACTCTGTCGGTAACTGTTTTACTTTACAACCCTCTTAATCCTGGTTTTATTTATGAACCAATATATAATGTGCCATTTATTTCATTAGCAAGTGACAGATATTACTTTTAGATGTTTTGCAAAATTCATTATTTTTAGCATTTTGTATTCGCCTTGGTCGCCTTGGTCAGTAATGGGCACGGGAACGCCTCTGACGGCAAAAGCGGAACTACGCAGGTGGTGAATTGTATCTCAAAATATATGTGCGAAATTGAGGATAAAACAGAAAATAAATTAAAAAGAGGCAAAACAAGGCTTTGGTGCTCAATTCTAAAAATATTATTCATATTGGCTATATGTTTCAAAAGTTTCAAATGTCAAACTTCACCACCTGCGTAATTCCGCTTTTACCGTTAGAGGCGCTGCAACAACCCCGTAAACCAAAAAGTATTCAGAAGTATTCAAGTCCAGAAAATTGGATTGAGAGTTATAGAGAAGCATTCCTTTTGGACTGAATCGAATACTTCTTTATCATTCTTTATTCTATTTTCTGGACTTGAATACTTCTTCGTTTACTGGGAAGGCGAATACAACAGTAAAGGAAGTTACTTGCACATTATAAATTAACTTTTAGTTTTGTTAACTTTTTCTTTCCTTCAAAACAATCCTAGCTTTTCATTAATTTTAGTAATCTATCTGTTTCTTGTATTTTCATAGCTATTAATTAATTTAATAATCAACAAAAATGAATAACACAAATAAATATAAAAAACACTTGCCCTCTTCCATGCATAAATATATGCAACATCCATCAAGGTCCAGTGTTCAGGTAATGGAGCACGTCCGTGACAGATTTCAATATTATATCTGGTCATGTCTACATTATATTTTAATCCTAAGAACTTCTTCAAATGTGCAATTGTCACCAATGCTGGACACTGCAGATACCTCCTACCAGTTCCATCACCATTTGTCATAGCATCTCCATTAGTTTTATGTTTCGAAGTCACATTTCCCTGATTCTGTGAGATCTCAGTATCACTGTAGCTTGATAAAATAACTAGAGGATCGATACCTGGCTGTAGATATTCTAAACTCAAACTGACGGCATCTTCTGGGGCAAAAATAAGTCTTCCGCTGACATCTTCGCCTCGCTGCTCGGGGGTTGCAGAATCCGCTGCAGGCAAAAATCAGTAATTAAAATGTTGAAATATATTCATGTAAGTGAGTTTAAGTAAATTGAAAAAGTATCTGTTGAATGAATACATATTAGTTCGTGTTCAGCGTGTGTGGTGACGCAAACATCTACATATTTGAAAAAGAATTTATGGCGCGTAAGCACACATTGGGCAGCCTTGCTCAATTCTACCGCTGCTAGGAAAAATTAAACACTGCATAGCAGAGATCTTTTTCGCTGTGAGAGACGAAGAGTTCTCTCACTAGCGAGTCGAGGAAGCACACTCGACCATCTCAATTTATTACTGGAAAACGTTCTTTGAGACTCAGAAAAATGTTTCTACTTTCGAAAAGCTTACCACCTCCGAGATTCGGGCTGGCAGCATATCCTGTAATTGATTACAATCTATTTCATTTAAGAAAATATAAACCTGTACGAAAGTATTTTCCTACATAGCGCATTCATACGTAATGAGGTGGAACGACACAAAAACAAAATTGCCTGCAAGAAAATTGAAATTTCCGCAAGTTTATCTAGCGTTGCCAAAGTTTAATGATGAAAAATTAAAAGTCTATCACAGCTCGATTTCCAATTAAAAATTAAACCACACCAACTTACCATACTCTGGATGTTTGTCATAGAAATCCCTTCTTTTTCTCATTTCTCTGTGATATAGCCCTGGAACTAGCTTATAAACGATATCTTGTAAAGCCTTATCGGCTCTGAAACAAAATAAAACCAATACACTTTAAGTCATAAAATTCTATATGCAGCATTTTTGTAGAAAACATAAATGATTCTTTTATTTATCATAATCTTTTTGCTTTAACTAGCACTGGTGTCTTCGCGGAGGAATAACTTACTTGATATTCGGTTTAGCTTGGTTCATCAAGTGCTTGCAGGATGGACAGTGCGACTCTATTCGCAGATGTTTCAGTATGCAACTTCGGCAAACTGCAAAAAGTATCGTCAGGAGTCGAAGAGTCAAAATGATAAACGATATAACTATAAGAAGCAATTAACGAAAGTCAAATACTCACAGGAATGTAAACATTCTACAACGGTAGTTGCATCGATCAAATATCCCCTGCATAAGGGACAAACGAGGTGAGGATTGACCTCTCTGAGGTATGTCCTTTTGCTCATACTGGCCATGGTGAGCTTTTACTGACACTCAATGGTAAACCCTGAAAAAAACAGTAAGGCATCTTGTTTAAACACGACAAACGTTAAACGAGGGTTTGTTTTCCTAATAGAAGTTACAATATTTTTGTGTCAAAAGCATCGATTCTTTTCTCCATGAAATTGTGCGGTTCTTGCATGTGTAGGTCCACTCTTTCCATAGGTATTGGGAATATAGGGGTAGTAGCGGTAGTAGGCTAAATACGACTTCGAGATCAAGAGTATATATATTTTATATATAAAAGGGTCAAATTTTGAATTCTTTGTCATTTGCATTCGAACAGCGGCCTAAACGGAACTCGTATACTATTACTGCAGCACATCCCATCTTGCCCTTTTTCGCAGACGACGCCAACTGACAGTTGATGGGTAACATTGTAGGGGCGCACTTTCGCCGACGACGAGCGAGAGTTTGAAAACTCACATTCCGTTTTCCGCACTGCGCGTATACATATACTGTATAGGGTGTGTGTGTGTGTGTATGTGTGTGTATGTGTGTGTGCGCGTGTGCGAAATTTACTAAATATCAGGCGCATGCTCGCACGTGTTTTCCCGAACTTATATTGAATTATATGGTAACTTCCCCGGGTCCACTAAGGTCGGCGTGTATACAGGGACTACATAGGGCCGCCGATGAAAGTATATTTTTATTCGCATATATAGCTTTCTTTTATTCGAGCCGAGGCGTTCTCGAGCGCGCTTCCTATACAGCCTTCTCCATAGCGATATATAAACGAGGAAACGCATACTATTATATATATATATATATATATATATGTACTCGGGTCGCCGCGGCGATTTTCGGCCTGCATTTTATCAATCCCACCCGCGGCGTCGTCTGCGCTCTGTTATATACATTATGCATGTGTGTTTGTGTGTGGGTATGTTTATTTCGTCTGCAGTCCTCTCGTGTGCATCTTTCATTATTCTTCCCGTTAAAGCTTTGTTTTAGCTTTTCGAAATTTTCTAGAGCATCCGGCACCGACGTATTTTTTTTAAACTCCCCGTCTTTATTCCACGTTGGAATGATATATATTTTGAACCCCGCGTTCCAAAAAATCTGCGCGAACGGTAGTGTTGTATATCTCGCATTGTTTTGTTTCCACTTTGAAAGTCAGCCAATTTTCATACGATCATTAATCGTTTTCAAACGTTTTCGCAGGTACGAGAAAATAAAGTATAATGATGCATTCCAAAAGTTGCCGTTTCCGCATATATAAAAAGAACGTACATATAACCTCAATTTTCAAAAACCATTTAATATCGCTGCGCATCTAAATATTTGAATGTTTTCGACTGGAACAAAGGAACGAAATGGAACGGAACCTAAAGAAAAGTATGGTTGGGAGTGGAGCGGAAGCAGATGTCGGAATGGATATATACCTTTTCGACATTATTTTTATCAGGGGACCATCAGTGATATACACTGGATCCACTGGATCAACCCTTTGTCTAATCTGCGTATAGATATTCGAAGGATTTCAAAACGCCCTGATCTATATACAAAAAACGTCATAAAAACCTACATTTATAAACTTACATTTAGAATTCAAAATTTTGGAGCTGAAATTTCGTTTAGTTTTGATATAATATAATTTCTCGAGTTCCGAAACAACATATTTCACATAATCATGAAAATGGGAAATTTGCAAGCTTATTGTACTTTGTATTATTGTTTTGTGTTATGTGCATTATGTATTATGTATTATGAGAAAAGTTTTCTTACGAAAAAACGGAGAAGAAGTTTTGATTTTTTATTATTGTACTTTGTTTTCGTTTTGATTTATATTTCTCTAATTTTGGAGTTAAGGAATATTTTGAATTTTGGAGCTCATATTTTGTTTTAATCTCGATGTGTACATGTCTGTAATATTTTATATTTCCCTATAATAATAATAAAGTCGAATAATATTACGTTTCACAAAATTTCGCACAATCTCAAAAAAAAAATAGAAACAAAAGTTGAATAACGTTAAAAATCTAAAGTTTCACATAACCTCAAAAACTTGAATTTTAGAGCGTACATTTTGTTTTAATTTCGGTGATTTCGGTTTATATGTCCCTAATTTTAGAGTTCAGAAAGAATATATTCTTCGAACTGTGGTTTCGAATAACCCAAAAAGTTTTGAATTATGGAATTCATATTATATGTTTTATAGTTTTGGTTTATATTTCTCTAATTTTTGAGTTGCGAAATTAAAGTTTCACACATTCCGAAGTTTGAAATTTTGAATCTACCCAACCGGCACTTGGGTTTCATTCATTCAGAAATGTTTTTAAAACGTTTCATGTCTGCGATGTTTATAAAACGTTTCTGAAACGTTTCAAAAATGTTAGACATTTGGTGCCGGTTGGATAAAATGTTTGTTTTGGTTTAGATTTATTATATTGTAACAAAACTTAAATAACATCGATAAACTACAGTTTTACATAATCTCGAAAATTTTGAATTTTTGAGCTCACATTTAGTTACAGATTTGGTTTACATTTCTCTATAATAACGAGACTTAAATAACGTTAAAAATCTAAAGTTTAAAGTTTAAAAATCTAAAGTTTCACTTATATGTC
This sequence comes from Trichopria nigra, assembly GCA_030522945.1. Taxonomy (NCBI): domain Eukaryota; kingdom Metazoa; phylum Arthropoda; class Insecta; order Hymenoptera; family Diapriidae; genus Trichopria; species Trichopria nigra. The sequence goes on along the minus strand of JAPYZR010001410.1, from coordinate 27,113 downwards.
ACTAATTTTGGAGTTCAGAAACAAAAGTTTCGTACAAACTCAAAAGTTTGGAATTATGGAGCTCATATTTTGTTTCAGTTTTGCTTTCTCTCTAATAAGTTTTGATTCGAGAAAGTAAAGTTTAACATTACCTCATTATTTTGCATTTTGGAGCTAACATTTTGTTTTTATTTTGGTTTATTATGTTATAACAAAAGAGACATAATGTTGATAAACTAAAGCTCCACATAACCTCAAAAATTTGAATTTAAAAGTGACAATTTCATTTTAGTTTTGAATTGTGAGGCCTTACATTTTGGTTTTAGTTTTGATTTATATTTTTTCAATTTTGAAGTCGAAAAACTGCAGTTTCACACAAACTCGAAAGTTTTTCATTTTGGAGCAAAAATGTTGTTTCAATTATGGTTTGTAATTTCTGTTTCATAACAAAAGTTCAACAATGTATTAATATCAATAATCAAGAATTCTATTGTACGTGCATTTTTATTTTTTTTGTTAGAAAAATCCTCGGTGTTAAATGTGTCATTTTTCTCGTCACCGTCTCTTCTCTTTGTCTGTGAGAAGCCTCTTGTTTTTTCGCGCCCAATCCTTAATCTACGGGTCCACACGCAAGTGCATCATTGACCTTTCCTTCCATCAATTGAACCCCTTCTTCGTGAAACTCATCATATACAAAATAATACGTCAACTTCTCATTACTGGATTAAGATCCATTATAAAGCATCGTTAGCGTTATACAGGCATTAATTCGATTCATTGACTGATGCGACGAAATATATTCCTATCTTCCTATACAAATTATTCGGCACAATGCATAACAATCTCGTCGTCTTCGTATATTTTGTATTGTTTCGTTTTAAATTCCGCGGAACTTTACTAATCTATACGTTGTTGTTTTAACGAAAAATGGCCGTCATTTTGGAAGAAGTCTAAGTCTATATATCATCGTTTCTGGGACAGAAATTTTGTTTCTTTATCAACAAGTAGGTAATTCGAAAGGGAAAGAGCTATAGAGAATACGATTGCTTTGGATTGGCAGTATAGGATTGGCAATATATAGTAGTAGCAAAATAGTAGTGCCCGCATGCGCGAAAGCAACAAATTAATTTTCATAACTCGAAGATCGTATAGAGTATAGAGGTTTGAATTCATTTGGAGTTTATTAAGAAAACAAAAATGAAAACAAAAAGAAATATTTGGATTCAAACTCTGAAATTCGTTCCCAAGGAACTTGACGCGCACTATATATATTCTTGTGATCAAATTTATGCGCAAGCACGTGACAATGTCAGACTCGATTGAGAATTGAAAAAAAAAAGAAAAATACTTTAATAGACGTCCCTTGCATCTCTCGACCGTCACAAGTGGCACTGCTGGGGCCGATTTCTTCCCCAGGCGGACAGGGTGTATATGTATACTTCAATTCAGCCCGGAGGAAGCTTGATATCCGATGATTTCGTACGGGCCATTTGTATATTTTTTTTTTTTTTTTTTTTTTTGCTATCGTTAAACAGAGTAACGGGTCATTAAACTAATGAATGAATCGTTAAGATAAAGTACAAACTGGGATAAGATAAAAAAGTTTTTGATAATTATTTATATTCAAGATGGGATAATGTGGTATTGAAATATAATCAATTAGAGAAATAGTATACACATCAATGTAAAAATAAATACTTAAAATGATTACGTCTTAAAATCGTCAATGCATAAGTTTGTCTTTGTTTAAGAGGGCTTGTTTACATTACACCTTACTTTCAGTCAATTTTCTTGCTTAATTCAAGATTTCAGTCGCATTTCTTTTTACAGTGTACATTTCGTTACTAGTGCGGGAAATGCATTTTCCGGCACTAATAAGCGGTCTGGGAAGTGCTAATTTTCCCGCATATTGTTATGAAAAAATATATATGTATATTGAATATTGAACCAAAGACAATCGTATTCTCGAGACCTATCCCTTTCGAATTACCTACTTGTTGCTATAGAAACAAAATTTCTGTCTCAGAAATGATAATAAGAATCTTGCTCTTTTCGATCACGTACGAAATCTCGAAGTTCCTGAAATTTTTAATGTAACGAAACCATATTATTTTCAAAATTCGCTGATAATAAGTTTAGAATAAGTCTAGATCTTTTTCGAGTAATCAGGAGAACTCTCTGAGGTTTGTGAATAATGTATATAACATGGAGGTGATAAATAATTTTATCACTTACATATATATATTTTTATCAATCATATTATATATATAATATATATATATATATAAGTGAAGAAATGTTTAGATCGTATCGAACGTTGCATTTGATAATTTAAAACAATTGCGAATTCGAAATGATTTGAAATTATATTAGTGTAATACCGTGTTCGCAATATTATCACCTAAATATATGCACGAAATGGATATTGAAATTCATTTGCTTTTAAAGTTACGGTTGTATAACCGACACCGGACGAACAAATTCTTTCATCGATATATCGACTGTGCTTTCTATGTCGACCTTTTTTTCGCTGTATTTCATTTTATGAATAAAAGATTCTAATATAGACCCGTTTTTCCCTTGCTATTTAAAGTTCGTTTCATTATATACGATTCGACGTTATATATTTATTTATAATTATATATATATATATATATATATATATATTCTTATTACAGCGTGTCAATTAGGGCTTTAGAATGGTGCGATATTAATCCCATAGTTTTACATCGACTTCGAGACGTTTCTCGATGGTTTATTAAAAAAAAAAAAAAATGTCGAGAGTATATAAGTGCATCGAGATTAAAATATCCGAACAAGACTGTCAAGACTAAGTCTTTGCCTGTCTTGTCGGATTTAGTATTTACATATATTTTAATCGAGAAAATGGTAGCGCCATTTTGTTCACCGTTTATAATTGTGTTTTTTTTTTTTTTTTATTAGTATAATCGGTGATATAATATGCCATGGATATCGTTTTATGTATACACTGAAAAAACATTGGTTATTTTCAAGTAAATATTTACTTGAAAATAACAAATTCTTTTTAAGTGTAGTAAACAATTGTTTAAATATATGTTTAAACACTCGAAGTCAATAAAGTTGCACCGTATATATCATAGAAATTTTTAATTTTTTAATATGTATTAGAAAACACAATACTATACCTATAATTTTCAATGGGTTTTTCTTGAAACTATGCTCAAATTATCTTATAATAAGATTTTTAAGAGAATTGCGAGTTTTCTTTTGAAATAGTTATACAGAAATTTAGACAGATTATATTCTCACAAAAATCATAATCTTTACTGTCCTCCGAATTTGAAGCGTTTAATAAGATTTCATTTTTTTGACCAGTATATATAAAAACGGTTTAAGTTTCATTCCTTTTCTAGATTTGCCTAGAGGTTTTTTGTGATTCCTATAATCTAAATGATAAGTCAAAGATTTTTCTTTCTTTTTTTTTACAAATCTACAAATTTTGGCGAAGAAAAACAAAGAACAATAAAATACGGCAATATATACAACAATATAGAAACAGCCGTAACTCTGTAAAATTCTATAAATTGTATACCGATAACAGTAAGTAACTTTTTAACGTTTCCTAAAATGAGTATATACTTGATGCAACACAATTCTTTCGATCATTCCCAGCAAGCACGAATTGTACAATGCCGTCAAAAAGCCGTCAAAATGTTGATGAAGAATCGAAACGAAGGCATTTTGACGTCATTTTACAGTTCGTGTTTGCTGGGTTTCAATACTAGGGAAAAAAATTTGTTATTTTCAAGTAAATATTTACTTGAAACTTGAATTAAGAAAATGTTTCCTTCTTTTTAGTAAATCTTACTTAATTCAAGAAAATCTTTTCTTAATTCAAGTAAATATTTATTTGAAAATAACAAAATTTTGTTCAGTGTATTATTCCGTGTAGCACAGAAAATCAGAAGATAAACATCGACAAAAATAAGTAGAACAATAAAAAAACAGTTTTGATTATGTTATAACATAATAAAAAAGAAAAGCAGAAATCAACAAAAACCAACCATCAGATGAAAGGTTGGACGAAAAATGAACATATTATGATCAAATCTACAGAATCGTAACTTTTCTTATTATACTTCAGTAATATATGAAAATAAACCTTTTTTTCCCCTGAAATATTGTTCGGCATTGTAATTCCAGTACTTAAAAGTAATATACATCCGAGAGATATACATCGTGTAATTTGGATTTGCGCCCTTACAACTTCAACTATATAGTCCGACCTCTTATCAAACTTTCGTCCTCTTTTTTTTTACATTATGCAGCTTTTAAAACACACGCAAGAATTCATTTGCATTTTCCGAAATGAAATGATCATTTGACGCTGCAATAATTACGGTCACGTGTGGTACACACCATTTACCATACAGTGCTTCGAGTATATGACATCTGGAAATAACCCGGCTACGTGTGCTATATTTACAATCTTCGGTTTAAGCGTTTAAAATATTCATGCAAATCAATGGCCACGATTCTCCGAAAGCGAGCGCAATTGACGCTCCAGCTCAACTCGAATAATTATCATATACAATAAGTGAATAGATAACGGCTTATTTGTATACGGTCTGGTTCCCAGGAAGCAGCGACGAATAATTATTAAATAAAGCTGACCGATAGCAATTACTTAACGAGTACTTTAGACTATATATATGTACATACACAGAGTTCCCTTCTACTCTAACTTCAAAGTTTCCAATACGTATATATATATATATATATATATATATACGTGTCATCAATAATGGCATGTACGTATAAACACGGTATCTCGTTGCGTGACCCAGACGCTGTTAAAACGGCGTTATAAAGTTGACGCTTTTATTTATCGACAATTTGCGAAAATCAAGATTCTAATCATCCCGTAATTTTGATGCCAACTGCGGGTAAACACTTAGTCGGGAAGTGTATATAATTACGCTTTTTCGTTCGTGGCACCTGCGGACTTTCGAAGCGTCAACTCGCCACTATACATGAGATTAGAAGGAACTCATTAAAAAGTATTGTCCTTTTTGTACGAGAAATCATCGAGGCGATCATTCGTCCCCCCGTGCAAGTACAGGTTCGAAGGCACGCAACGATTTTCTGTCATACCCGCCTGAAAAGTCTTTCTTTACCAGTAAACCGGGCGGAAAAACATCTTTTTACTGTTCACTTTTTGCGTACAAAGTATGTACCATGTATAGAAAAGATGTATCTTCAGGTAAGATAGAAAATTGTCATGCACGAGCCCATACACAGTCAATGCCGTATTTTCCACCCTCGGCGCACAATGCATCAGTTTTTCATCCGCAGTAACATTTTTTCATGAAATTCGTCCGTACAAATTTGATTTTCGCATGTTGAAAACCACAAAAAAAAAGGTAAAATTGCCTGAAATTGTCATGAACGAAGACTTTTCCTCCAGAGGTAAACGTTTCTTTTTTATTCGACTTAATAATTTCCCACCAACTTGTTTCATCGACGCCACTTCCATAAGGGAAATGAAACCACTTCATCGCATCCGACGTTACCGAGACGTTAACGTCCCGGAGAGTCGCTTTCAAAGTTCGTGAAAGCCCGAATTGAGACGAGTTTTCCCATGAAGTTGGCGCGACCAAGAGGAAAAAAAAGGAAAAAAAAACGTAGCACCTGGACGCGGGGCTGTATTAGCATGCACTACTATAACTAGTACACGCGCATACTAGAGCGACTATAACACTCCCTTTCCGATACTGACAGAGAGAGAGAGAGAGAGACATTTCGTGGAAATTGGTGCGAAGCGTATTGTCGGAGTTGGAATTGGAAGAGCTCTCATAGACGACCGTGCCACTATATGGCTCTTGAAGGCTTTCAGGCCTCCCAAGCGGCACATTTCTTCCGACACGACCATTTCGTCTGTGCTCGTATATACACGCACACACACATAGTATAGGGTGGAGGAGCGCGTGTATAGGAAATAGGAATCCCGATCGAAAAACTCACGGCCGACAAAAAAAAAAAAAAAAAAATTATAGCCTCAAAAAAAAGAGTACAAATAACGCAAAGATAAAAGGTACGGGTAAAAAAAAAACGTTTAGGACCCCCGAGTTTCTGAATAATTTCACGATTATTTCGCCGTCGCCTTAGCGTGATTCATGGCTATTTACAATTTTGCTTCGGTTAGCCTCACCGCTCGGTGCGATCAATGTTGAGAAACATAGAACTTGCAGGCTATAGAAATATTTCTTGATAGCAACGAATGAGCGTCAAGAACGCTCGATAACGGACATACGAGTTAATACACATTTATATGTGCGTATATAAAAAAAGAAGAAATTTCTATAAAAAGACCTGTAACAATAACAATTGGTCGACAAAGAGACGCGGTGAACCCTAACTGAAAATATTGTCGTTCACTTAGCGGACTCTGCAGCGAAAAATAATTTCTGTTTTAAAGCCGTTGGCTTGCTAACGAAATATTGATTCGGCACTCTTTTATTTCCATACAGAGAGAGAGAGAGAGAGAGAGAGAGAGAGAGAGAAAAGAGAGAAATACCTGCAGTTGCAGGGAACATTCGTTACAGCTACGGGCGTTTGTTGCGAAAAAAATCCCGAGGTTGCCGACCTTTGCAGTTTCCTATATAGATTAGTAGCATTTGTTAGAAACTCCACTACTAGTATATACGTGAAGATAAAGTACAAGAGCGCGATGTTATTTTATCGTTCAACAAAAAAAATGGATTATATCGTTTCCGAGTCTGATTTGCTTCAATTCACCAGACTGCTTCGAAAAGAAAAAAAAAAAAAAAAAAAAACATCCAATATGTTGGGTGTATTGCCGCTGATAACGATGATTCATGTTTCAGACTACGTCTGGTGTTTCGTGAGTGCCGATAAATTTGAATATTTACGGTGGAAATATCAGTACAAGTTTCGACTCCGTCTTACTTGATGGGGTCTCCGCCGAAGATGATGATGAAGAGGACTGATAGCATTGATGATAGTGGACGATAATGAATTCGTCAGGTTATAAAGGAAAACAGAGGTATTCATTCCTATAATAGAATTCGACAACAGTTCTCTTTGCAAACCATAAACAAAGCCGATGACTTTGAATGAGAAATTTAAAAACGTTGCAACTCTGACCTGAGATAATGTGAAAATACCTCGATTAAAAGTGAACGGTAGACCTTCCCCGAAAAGAGTAAGGGGACGCGTAATGACTGAAATCTACCGGAACTTAGGCCGAGTCACGATACCGAAAGAGCGGCCTAGCAAAAGTCGGGTATGCAACGGACTGACAAAGTTGCGGGGGCGCGACGCGAAGCCCTGATCAATGAGATAATGACTGTGCAGCCTTAGCTTTGCACTTTCGGTTGCACCTAATTGGTCGAAAAATGGCCATCTCCTCCTCCTCCTCCTCTAGGACAATGCGCATTATCATGCCTCTTTTATTGCAAAGAAACCTGAAGGAACCCCAGATTGAGTTCAGCCAGACTCTCTGGTCGTTTCATTTCGCCTTGTTGGATCCAAAAAAAAATGATTATTTTTCGCAAGCAATAGACAAGTCCTGTTGTTCATGAAGCAAATCCCAAGTGGACCAATTTCGCGTATAAATTCGTGTTATGATTGAAAACCAGCGTTTAAGGTGTTTTTTAAACCATTATTCTAACATTTATGCAAGAAGTTAATCGAACTGGGAAGAGTGACGCCAATGTCAATATCAACAGCTCCCAAAAGATTTCAATCATAGGTGAGTGTATCGATTGTGAATCACTGTGAAGCATTGGTCATCAATGATAACGACGGAAATGGGAAACGATTCGACTTGGCATAATAAATGTAGCCTATAGCTTCCTTGCAGTATCCCTACACCATTGCGCACACGGATGTAATATAATTGGATTTTGTCAATTTTTTTTTTACATAAACATTTTCCAATCTCCCCATGCTTTTAAAGTGGTTTCATTTTCTACCAGGAAAGCCGGGGGCAATAATGAATATGCTACTCCCAGATATTGCCCTCGACAATGTTTACATTTCCGACATTTTGGAATGAAATGACCATTTTGGTCATCCAGATTAAGTCGTCCAGATAAATGAGTTGGAGGGTATATTTGAAATATAAGTGTTTTGACTTTTCCCCAAAATCGGATCCCTCTGTCCCAGGATCCAAGAAGGGGCTTTGGCTATTAAAATAAAATTACACTACTGTCGAAGACTGTCAATAGCCGTAGCAAAACTCTGAAAACCCATGGAATAAATTGTCGAAACGTAAACCGAATCCAAAGGTATCAGAATCCAACTCCCACGATACGATCTCTTATCTCGTTAATCCAACTTGGCTAATTAAACCCGCGCTCCGTATAATTTCCTAATGCCAAACCGAATGATACTTCGTGCTCTTATTTCCTTTCATACTCCACTTCCTTGATTCTTCCTGCTGCGCGGGCCATTGTTAACCAACGACTGACTACGCTGCTTCCTCTCTCTCTCTTTCTCCACTTCAAAACCGATAATTACGGCAATTTTTGCCGACCAATTTTGTCGGTGCAAAGACGAAGGCCTGAAGTGGTCGGGGATACGACGCTGTGTGCCTCGAAGCGAAAGATACGCACGACGAATCTCTCTCTCACACAGAGACAGTCGGACAAACGAATGGTAGTAGACCCAACGACCAACGAACGAATGGGGGGAGGAGGCGATAACACAGAAGGACCTGCGAGAGAAAAACCACTAAGCCGGTCGATTTCTCTCTCGCTCGCTCTGCCGCGCTCGCCCGTACTCCATCTCTTTCGCGCGCGCACACATGCCCGGGAACTTCCCCCGCCACCCTCGTGTAAGCAACCTTGGTCGTGCTGCCGGGAAAATATCAAACGCCGATCTCCGTCCACGGCAAAACGCCTCTCCGCGCACGGCTTTCTCGCCCGAGGAATTGTATTGCACTCTTGAGGTATCAACGGGCGATGAACGACGCTAGGTCTTATCACTCTAACGAAAAAATATTCGAAAAGGACCCTGTTACCTCTCTACGGTCTGACGGTTCGAGGACCGAGTGCAGTCGATAACGGCGCTGAAATTACATATGCGAGGAGGATTCGAGTTATTTATAAGCCTCGGAGCTAAAGAGTCAGCCGTGTGAGAGGAATTGCATACGCACATGCACAAACATTCACGCACGCACGAACGAACGTGTGCCCCGTCCCTGTCTGTTGTAATTCGCATTTGCAATTATAAATTCCCTCGGGCTCTCGATATATGGGCGAAACGCGCAAAGGATTTAAATTCGAGATAGCGCTTCAATGTTTTCTATTATTATATTTTGTTGTTTTTGTTTATTTATCGTTTGTTTTGTATTTTAGGTCGTGCCGAAACTTCATTTTTTTATGGGAGAAGGATTGAAAAGTACGAGGAGAGGGAGCGAGTGTTAGGCTAGTGTTGTTTTTTTTTTTTTTTTTTTTTAAGCGCAAGGCTCATAATGACTCTCCGGGTAATCCGTTGAGGATTCGAGGGGCTCCGAATCGGAATCACGTCGTGATTTTTTCTCTGCGCAAATACACATACGTACCGAGGCCTAATGTTATTCCTTCTGGCAGTAGAGCATTCTCCCGTCCTCTTCGTCTTTTCTTAGGGAGACCCGTCTGGACTTGTCTGTCTTTCTCTCTCCCATACGACTATACCACAGGCCAGGCTACGTAGAATAGACTACCACTACCACTGCAGTCCCGGTAGTCGTGTGCCCCCCTTTGTTTGCGCCTTAAGCCCTGGCAGCATCTCCATCGGCGACGGCTCCTGGTGAGAGAGATGACTGCCTTGCGGGCTGCGTTCCCTCTCAATCAATCGACCGCATTCGGGGCATATTCGTCACCGTCCAACGAAAAAACGGAGGCTTGGAAAGGGGGAACTCGAACACCGACTACACGAGGAGTGATAAATACCCAAGATTGGACGCTGGCGCCGAGGCGCGACGCGTGGTACTTTCGCGAACCAACGGGCAGCAGGAACGTCGTCGTAGGTACTGCGCGGAGAAGCACGAGCAATACCGGGCCCCTTTATCCAAGCGACGTGACGAACCGCTGTGAAATCTCCCGCGGAACTGAAGTCTGAACCGAAGTAAACCCTAAACGAGTCTCCCTTCTTCCCTCGAATCTCTCCCACCAGCGAAAATACGGGCACTCGCCGAGGGTACCTCCCGCCCCGCGCCACCCTGCTCCGGCCAGCACCTCACCCCTCAGCCCCCGGCGCCACTCCAAGCGAGAGACGTCGCTCCCCGACCCGTCGTTCACGCGCCAAGCACAAAATTCTCTCCCTCGTTTTCGCTTTCCTTCTCCCTCGCTCTTCCTCTCGTTCCGCTTAGCTACTCCTCTTTTTTCCTTTTTCACTTCCTCTCTTCTCCCACCATTCGCTCCTACCCTCCCTTCCGACGCTATTCCGTCCTTCTTACTCTCATTCCCTTTCGTTAGCCTCTCCTCTCTCCCTTCCCCTTTAACTCGCCAGTTAGACGGTTCTCTATTTTCCTCTCCTTATCCCACTCGCTGCTCCTTACTTTAATCTCTTTTTACCCTCGTGCCTCTCTTTTTCTCCCACGATATTCCCGCACTTTATAAAAATACGAGTCTCCTCGGGTACGTCGGGGTCTCCTCGTCGACAATTATGCATCCACCCTAATTTGCTTTATCTGCCCGTCTTCTTACTCTTCGTTGGTTGCACCGTACCCTAACGCCCGAAGATGGTGTCACGTGCGAAACCTTCCCGAAAGTTGAAGGTCTCGAATAGGAATTAGCTCTCGGAAGGCGCGCGTCTGTTTCCGAGAGGAACGTTGTCTTCTCTGTAACTTTGTTTAATCAGATAGGAAAACTTGAGCGGACATTTCGAGTACTTGATAATTAGCGAGTGGATAACGAGGGCGCTGTAAATAATCCAGCTCCGTGTTTGACTTGCAACCAAAAATACTTTTCCCCCTTTTTTTTTAGTTTTTAAGTAAGGTTATACGTTTTCTTCATTTTTAATTTGGCAATAATGTCCACTGTCGTATTTTGCGAAATCTATCATATGCCGTTTTCGAAGCGTGTCCTTATTCCACCATTGGTAACCTATATATACACATTCTGTCCGTCAATGGGCAATTGCTATCCTTCACGCAACTTCACATTATCTTCATTGTTTTCGTATCGCTTTCTCTTCTTGATCGTATGCATTATGATTACATAGTTCGCAGTTCATTTTCAGGATTCGTCCATATAATCATGTAGGTTCAGCAATAACAGAGTTAACTGCATATAGCAAATTTCGTTCGCTACATGGCGATTTTTACAAAACCAATGAGCTTCTCGAGGACTTTTTTCCCTATTGCAAAATGCAGATTACCTTAGTCGTGAGCCATGACACGAGTAATATATGGCACGAGAGTCCTCCATCAATTCCTGAAATCCAAATTTAAAAGGGGTTCTGAGGGGTTGACCAGTCCCTGTGTCACGGAACGTCTATTTCGTCTAAGATAGTGCCGAAGTACTCGTATCAACCATTTTGTTGTAAAATCTTATTTGCCTTTAAAAGTTGTTTAAAAGTTCCATATTATCTTTGATTCGTGTAAATAGAAATTATCCGTAAATAGAAACATTTACAATTGTTTAATTATAATAGGTTCACAGATAGGCTTGCAATTATTGGTTCCTCGTTAATGGACATTTTTGGTCATGTCCGATATCAACTCCGTCATGGTTGTCAGCCTCACCAATTTGCACTGTATTTCGATGAAATTTTTGGTAAAGTGGCTATTTCGGTGACAGGAATGTTACGCGATGCGGAATATAAAGCCGAATTTCAGGCAGTATTGCGACGGTTAGATCGAGTTAATTTTTTAGCGGGGGTCCGGGGCGAGAACAATATTACAAGATTCCACAATATTTTAAGGGGCTGCCAACAAATTGTACAATTTACATACTTATATACATGGATGTCATGATTTCATCGAGTAATAAAGTGACTAAACAAGTATCTATTCGAATTATAATGTGTAACAAGAAGACTAGAAACAGTAGGTCAAATAAGAGTGATGACGTTGGTAGCATAGAGAGTGACTATGACAGAACTCCACACTGGACATGGGGAGAGTTTAATAACATCTAAGTCACAGTAGAGCGATTTTTAGTTTCAACCTAAGAAGGGAAAGTGATTGACTTTTGACGTTGGAACCAAAGTACAAACTTTCAACTGTTTTGAATTCGTGTACCATCTATGGTGTCATTGATATTAGCGCAACTGAAATCCGCCATTTTGTAGTCACGTCCATCGTTTTGATTTTACTCGAGCTTTCAGCCTGAAATATCCTTAGCTTCACATTTTCACTTGATCACGATTTTATTCATCGAAATATCACTCGAGAATTAGTCAAAACTGCTTATCACCTACTCGTTAGCACGGTCAACATCGCATGTAACGTCGGGTTGAGTTATTCATGATAAGCTCACTGTTACGTGCTTTTAGTTTTTTGGACTAATTTCAAACGAGTATTATAATGACTTTTATGCACTTCTATCGTTCAAGTGAAAAAGATCATAACATACAATTTAATGAACCCCCTACAGTAATAATAATACTCTTATGATTCATCAGGGGGCTGGTCAGTAAGTTACAGATGCGATCTATTTAATATGAACGATGGAATAATGACGACTGCGAGTATAGGGTTCGATACCACGGGTATAAGAGCTGCCAGAATATCATACACCCATTATGTACCGAATCGATATAGATATCGCGTTCGATATAGATTGCGAAACTTGAACGTGCATGGCGTATATACACATAAATGAAAATGTTTGAACAACACGTGAATTCCGGACCAATGAGGATATAGGACTGGGTATAAGCACGAGACACGTGGTGACATCTGTAAGCTGTGCTATTGTAACTATTACTACAAAAAGGTTCTTTCGCAATCGTCTTCATCAACATTTCATGGTCAAATCTCAATTTCGATCAAACGAACATATATATGTATATTGGCCTATAATCGGCTAAGTTGGTAACGTCCTTTATATAATATTCCAGTTATTCTATATTTTCGACGGGAATTGCAGTGTACACCGCAAAAGCCCGCTTGTCTCACGACGCAACGGGGAGTTGTAATCACCCCATTCCAGGTTTATTAAGTTTTACTTTCGTTGTGTTTGGGAGTCGAGAACTTGAAACCGTTTCCTGCATTATTAATATCACGGCGTATAAGCGCGCGCCATCCGTAAATCTCGACGAATTTATCTTCGGACGCTGGCACATCGCTCCTCTCGTTCCCAACGATCGATTTTTCATCACATGATATATCTTCTCTCCTTCGACCGTTCGCTGGCTGGCCCGCTATACGGCTCTCTTTTTCGTTCATGTCCTCTTCTCCTCCACCTCACTCCGACGCTATAACAATTCTCTCTTCTCTTCTCCTTCTTTCTCTCCTTCCTCTTCGTCTCTTTGTCGGCCTCTAATGCCGAGCGGCGCGTATTTGCAGCACACGTACGCACACGCATACACGCATACACCCCTACACGCACACAATGGCACGAGGCCCGTGCATCCTGTGCCTTTCGTTCCACCCTCTTCATTGGAAAAAAAGTATTTCCCTCGGCGTGCCTACCCTCCTCTCGGGAAAAAGGAAGGGACCCCCGCCCTAGCCTTTTACCAACGAGATACCTTCGGAAATGTGCATTAATATACGCTCGTAACGACCCTACACACGGACCCGAGCCTGCTTTCTCCCACTTTGCACTCGCTCATATTCACGTAGGCGTGCAAAAACGCATGCTCTCGGTACTGGGATTCGTCCTTAGAGTTCGCTAAATCGACGAAGCGCAACCGTAGGTATGTGTTGAGTACAGATATCAATCTACTACGAGAGCATGTCAAGTTTTCATTTGCAGGTATCCACGTGCACAACAGCTGTAGATGCGGGGTTGAAATGTAGAGAACTCGCTCTGTTGAAAGTCTATCCGACGACATATCTTTATATCCAGCAGATATGACGCCTTAGTCAAGCCATCAATTTTGTCTAATTCGGCAAGAATTTTCGTTTTCACGTTGTCCCCATTACTGTTCCACGGTACTGCCCCCAGCACTGTTCCGAATTCAGAGCTCGAAAGACGATTGGAGAAACGGAAAGGGTAAACCAGCTGCGCGAATATTAAGCTTTGGGTGTACGCGAACGAAAGTCGGTTTTAAAACGTCAGAGGGAATCTTGGATATTAGAAACACAATACCACGCACGCGATAAAAACGAAGGGGGATTGGGTTTTCGAGCGAACCTACACTTCTCGCAGATTACTGTACGTGATGTTCATGCAGCGCCGCGTACGTGAACGAAAAATAAAGTACAAAGTGTCAGGCTCAAAGTTCATTACATTTCACTCCATGCATGACCGCAAACCAACGGTCATTTTTCATAAATGGCATACGCTACAACAAAAATACTGGCTTTGTAGCGAATCGTACGGATAATCAGTAGGTGCGGATCACTTCGTTTTCCCCCGCGCCGTTAAATGTGTGCGTGCACGTATACGTGTGTGCATTTGCTAGCCAGTACCTGCCGCGGCTCGATTTCTATCTCTGTGTTGTCCCGGTATATTCGAGAAGCCAGTCCGCACAACGTAGAGAAAGAAACTTAGAAGGAGAGAGAGAGCGAGAGCGAGAGAGAGAGAGAGAAGAAGGGAGGGTTTGGAAGAACCGTATAACATTAGCCGCAATGGGTGGGGGAATATTCCGTCGGAGACTTGAAAGGAATGAAACCAAATAAGCAACCCGTTGTACCCGTGGCTGAAGCGACCTTCCGCAAAGAGGCTGCCAGCAAGCCCGGCCGCGTTCCCGCTGGAACCCGAGCTCCAGCCTCGTGTAACCGCGCCTTGCTTTAGGTCCCCCTATGTTTCCCTCCTAGTCGCAACCCGTCTCGATGGATTCCACGCTCTTCTGCCCTGTGTGTATATGTGGGACGGAGTGGGAGGACCAATCAGAAACGTGGTGCCTTGGTCTGTAGGCTCAGGGAGACTCCCCCCTGACCTAACGAGAAAGTTGAAGGTACAACACCCCGCATTAGGTGATGCTACCTTTGGTTTCACATTGTACCAGAGAAGGTAATGACGGCGGATACCCGCTATATACGAAATGGTCCATCTACTGACCTTGCGCCATTACGTGCATTGTATCCGGCCGCAAAAGCGCCGGCATTTTTCGTGTTCTAACGACGATGCACCGATACGATAGGGGGGATCCCTCCTCGAGCTTTTCGTCTGCATCTCGGTAAACATTTCGGGCCGACACCTACCTACCTACTTGCCCGAAAAGTTGCTCTAACTTTACCAGCGACGCTACATGTCCTACCGGTCGACCTTTCTCTCTCTCTCTCAAGAAGTAATGTTTCATTCATGAGGATTCTGCGAACATCGGGAACGTATCATTATGCAACATCAATCACCACATTTTCAGAGGGTTGGAATAATCTTAAGAATAAAAAATGCTCGCCGAGAACAATGAAATAGTTAACGGACATTTATTGGCGATGCCGATCCAAACACGCGAAGGTTCTTTCTCGTGAGATGTTCACGAAACAGGACCTTCATCAAGAGGCAGTTAAAAATGTATATTGAACGAAGCTGCAGCGGAGCACACGAATAATCCTATGGGATGTTTCGAAAGTGTTGTCTTTACGATGAATAATACCACATACGTTTGCACAATAATCGCTTTTCAACTTTACGCGTTATTGCCTTTGTTTTCCTTTCCTCCGGGCCACGAGTCCCCGCCCACTTGGGTTTGGCCAGTCCTCAAGTTTCGAGGGAAAGTCCTTCCGCAGTGAAAATTTGGCCGGGGCACAGTTTCAGCATGACAATGTTAACGTCAGATGTAATATATCGCTGTTCGAATGATAGACGAACTACTTTTATACTTTGGAGTCGTCCACTAATTACCAAGCTCACGGAATAATTTATGAATTATGATAAATATACAATCCGGTGTCCAGAGGAAGTTTCGTGACTCTTCCAGAATAATTGCATTGGATTTCTTCATGAATCAGAGTAATCAGACGTAATTAATGAATTGCTGGCAAATACCGTGTTGTAATAAAATGCCTTGAATATTTATTTTCTTGTATATATAACAAAAAAACTGGAAAATCACACGTTTTGAAATTATAAATTTTGATGTTGGATTCATGATTGGCGGCCTCGTAACCTCCCATGTTTCATCCAAATCAAATGACTTACATTTAGTTTAAAGCATCAAGTATATAAAACGGAGGATAATACTAGAGTCATTAACTTATTTAAGGGTGGTTTGTAAAAAATTAGCCAAGAGTGTAAATTATTCGTTCCGAAGTAGGATATATTAGTACAATATTCTCAAGGACAAATGCAAGTTAAAAGTTTCATGTATACATATTTGCCCGATATATACGACGTATCGATTTTTATAGATATTCCGAAGTTTCAATTTCAGCGGATCTCTTCTACCGCGATCTGAAAACCATCATCTTCTCCTTATCTGATCACGTTCGCTAAATAATCATGATTGATGTACAAATGAACCAATCGTATTCTCTTAAATAGACATTAAATTTTGATTAAAACAGTTCACCAGGATTCGAGCGTTCCGACATGTTTTGAATTTTGATTGCGGTTCAAAATCAAAATTCAAAACGGAATTAGGACCGAAAGAATCCAGGTTCACCAAGAATCTATAGAATCAAATGAGTGGATTTAGATGTACTTTCTAAAACGTGACCTGAAAATTGCAAAGTTTGTTTTAAAAAATTGTCCATTTTTTACCGGACAAATGGTGATACTTTCGTTCGTCTCGTATATAACATTTATCACTTTTCGAGCGATTTTCCTGCGGTACAACAGTGGAGAATTAGATGCCGCGCGTGTCATGCATGAATACGTGCGTGCTATGTGCTTAAAATAGACAGCGGGTTTCGGGACTGCTGAATCTACTCGTATATATAAAGGGCTTATATTGCAATAACATAATCCACACATTGAGAAAAGTTGGGAAACTTTATGATGATGTTTAACATTTCGTTCTTTTGTTTTCAAAGTTTTCAAAGGCACGTACCGCATACACTTGACTTCAAAATAACTCCACTGATGTTTAAATGTCACCAAATCTTAAGTAAATATTTATATTTTTTTTTACAAATTGGATTTATTTTTCGTAGGCATTTTGCAATATTTTTAATCCCTACCGTAGGTCTGTGCAAAATAATCGATTGATCGATATTTTATATATACATCGATATATCGCGAATATACGATGACAAAGGTCGATATTCATTACCGATATAACGGTATGTTGTATCGTATATCGTTGTATCGATATTCAGATATCAATGTATCGATATTTACGTATATTGATGTATCGTCATTAACACATATCGATATATCGGTATACTAATGTTATTTTACGGATGTCCGGATATGTATTCATTCAAATATATCGATTTTCACGTATATTGATGTACAGATAAATCGTTGTATCGGTTTTTTATCGATATACATCGGCCAAACTCGATATCGAAAAGAATCGATAGTACACAGCACTTCGTAGTATATGCGTAATTGATCGATAATTGCTGTAAACAAAAACTGGCCAATTCGTGATGAACAATGCGAAAATAAACATCCAGAAAATGTTGATACGCATTCCTGATGTAGAACTTGCCTAAAATAGTATGGAAAAACAACGGACAAAAAGTCATTTTGAGATGCCAGCCTGACAAGCCAAACAGGGGTTCGTTCATCAGCCCGGTAAGTCGTTCGGACATTTTGTACACATCCCACGAAGAGCGGCATGCTTCGGTTTTTATGGGAGAGGCAATTTACAAGTTCCCTCATTTCCATCGAGACATTTTTGTGAGGAATTTCCAACAAACCTATCGGGAAGAAGCATTTGTCAGGTTTTTAATGCCCGCGTTTGTTTTATGTACGCTGAATTTGATTAGTTGAAACGTATACGCTCGGAATATTTAATCGAACCAATTATCTGGCGATGAAAATTCAATATTATATAGAGGAACGTTAAATAATTCTGACCCACGAATTAGAAAAAATCCGAAATTATTCTTGTTTTTTTTTTCTTTTTTATTTTTTAGAAAATATACAAACAATTTTTTTGGTGTATATAGCTTTTTGAATCGTAACATTTTAAGGAAGCGCGATGAGGAAATTTTGATATCGATTATTTGCAACTTTTACCAACAGTCTGCAATTTTACGGTACTCTCACTATCCGGCAACAAAGTTAACGTCGGTACATTTTACACCAGACCTTAGCATTAGTATTTAAAATTTAATTAAAGTTGAGGCGGCGCTTACTTACGCCCTTCCCAAGTATGTCATTTATCCTCATAATGTTTCGTGTACGTAACAGCGTCTTCTTGCCTCGATATAACTTTTCTTAATAATCACGTGGTTTAAGGAGATGATTACACGTTTTTAGCAAGTTTTTGTAACTGGTACGAAAATGTATTCGTTTAATTATGCGTAATATCCGCATTTTAACTATTTTCATCTATATTCTTAATGTATACTTATCCAAATATTAACTTTTTACTGTCAAGAAATGAATTCTGCTTGAGCGTAAACAAAACAATATGTGTAGTCAATGCTTGTAGAGATTTCTTATCTTTTGGCAGTCGATATATGATCAGTCATTTGAAATATATGAGAATTCTGTGACAATGTTTACACATTTCTTTCGAAGAAGCTTAGTTTATCAATTGTATAAATTAGTACCGATAATGATTTTACCAGTTGTTAATTTTAATAGATTTGACGAGCTTTGATCTTTCAAAGCTCGTCAAAGTCAATGTACATAAGTTTTGGAACTTCATTCCTACATTTTTTCACAATATTATTTCTCACAACTGTGATGTTTTCTATGAGTTTCTGTCGATTCTTATTTATTTCCGTCAATACGTCAATTTCTGTCAATTTTTGCTAATTTACAACAATATCAATAGATTTCTAATCATTTTTATCAGTTTCTATCAGTTTCTATCTGTTACTATCAGTTACTATCAGTTACTATCAGTTACTATCAGTTACTATCAGCTTATATCAGTTACTGTCAGTTACTATCTGTTATAATCAATTTTTTCTAATTTCTGTCCATTTCTATCAGTTTCCATTAATTTCTACCAACTACTGTCAATTAAAAAAAAAAAATTTGTTAGGTTTGACATATGCTTCTAACAAGTTCCATCAACTTCTGTTAATCTTCGTCAGTTTTTATGGATTCTTATCAATACCTTTATCTATTCCTTTCAGGTTCTATCAATTTCTGTCAATTTTTATTAATTTCTACCAACTTTTACCAATTTCTACCAGTTTTTGTAAGTTTTTATCGAACCCTATTAATTTCGGTCAATATGTATCTGTTTCTATCAGTTATATGTCTGACTGATTTTACCAAGTTCTGTAAATTTCTACTAATTTTTTATTTCTATCCACTCGCAGATACACATATTATTATTATTATTAAACATCTATCTACAAGTTTCTATAACAACAGTTCTGTAAATTTCTTAAAATTTCTGCTAATTTTTATTAATTCCTATCCATTTTCATCAATTCTCGTCAGTTTCTATCGATTCCTATTATTTATCTGTTTCTATCAAGTTCTATCAATTTCTCCCAATGTTTACTATTTTTTAACCATTTCTATAAATTTTTATCGAATCCTATTTATTTCAGTAAATATATGTATCTGTTTCTTTCCGTTTTTACCAATATCTCCAAATCTTCATCAATTATTGTGGATTCATATTTATTTCTGCCAGATATATCTATGCCTGAATGGTTTTTCCAAGTTCTGTAAATTTGCTTCTAAATTTCTATTACTTAATTTCTATCAATTTCTATCAATTTCTGTCAATTTCTACTAATAATTTTTGTTCACTATATATTTCAATCCTCACGTATATATGTAATAACTAAAAATAGACAAAAAATGACAGGTATTAAAAAAAACGGATAGATACAAATAGGATTTAATAGAAACTTATTAAGTTAATAGAAATTGATAAAAATTATAGTAGAAATCGACAGTATATGTATTTGTATAATCATTATTATTATACTTCTATCAGTTTCTATACCAAGTTCTATAAATTCTTATAAAATGTATAGAACTAAAATGTATGTGATTGTAATGTTTCGACCAGTTTCTGCACTTTCGTATTTCTTTATGATTTAAAAATGTTTGTTTCGTTACGATCAAATGAACCTTTAGATATATATATATATATATATATATATATATATATATATAAGTTTTATTAATTTCTATCCATGTCCATTAAGTTTTGTAAGTTTCTATCGATTCCTATTTATTTCAGTGTTTGTCTATTCCTGGTGTTGATATCTGACAATTACTTTTCATCGAAAGCAGCCATTAAACTGTCATTTAATTCTTTGGATAGTGCTGGATATTGCAGTTATTGTAATGATTCAAGCATTGTCATTCGTCGAAATTCCATACAGAACTAATTGGTCAGCCGTTTCTATAAGTCCGTTGGAATAGTTTATCAATATCAGATTGTAGAAAAAGTCTTTAGCTTTTCAAAAGAGCTCAAGTTTAGGGTAATCGACAAAAAAAGTAATGTCTTATAAGTATTATGTTCGGTGAGTCATTGTAAAAAAACGATGAAAAGTAAAGAGGTGAATGACAGTTCTTCACAAGAGGTTCTTATATTCCTTATAATTTAAACATTTTTTTTAATGAGTCACACAAAATGGCGGTGTAATACAGCGTCAAAAAACAAAATCTTTTTCTTAATCTATAAGCCAATAGCTAGAGAAGTATATATATGTAGGGATTTATAAAAATATTAAATTTTGAAGTGATGATTGAAAAATGACCTATCTTTGTTTACAATTATTAAAATTGTTAATGTTATTAAAAAAGGCACTTTTGAAATTACAAATGACAACAAAATTGAGCATCGTCGCGTCTCTTTTAATTTCGTTTCATTACTACCTTTCCAATAATGCAAAAAGATGCCTTCGACGTATAGAAAGAGAGTAACTGCGTCGTTTATTATGTCGAACGGCATGGTAATTAAAAGCCTCATTTGAATTTCGCAACATAAGAATGGATTAGATGGGAGTACCCTCCAAACAACCGTAACGAACCGGAGGCCCGATAGTGCAGGATCCCCCAATGACGGGACATGCTAGAGTGAGCTGCATAGACGCAGATTCGACTTCGTTAATACCGCTTCATAAAAAATAGCCTCATTAAAGAAACAGCTTTTAAATAAAAATATATAATACCTTTAGGGAAACCTGTCTGCATTGGTACTCTACAATGGTCTATAAATAATGAATGTTGTATGTATAGTTACCTCTATGGTTGTATATATATATACATATTAATGGCGTATGTTTCGTTGTGCCATGTACATATGTTAATTGTTCAGTGTTCATTTTTTTATAGAACCAACCTGTACACCAATCCACATCAATGCGTCAATAATGCTAACTTAAAAATGTTAATTCACGAGTGTTGCATTGTATAACCTCTAGATTTCTTAAATTGACAATTGAACCAATCTTTTAGAGGAGAGTAATATCTTACACTTTTTAGAGTGAAACGGTGCAAGAGTGATATATTTATAAATGTAAATCTTAAAAGAGTGATAAATTCACTTTTTGAAAGATAGTCTGAATTAACATTTTTTTTAATCGTTCTGAATGATAAAAGCGAATGAATTTTGATGTATGCTTTATGTTACCGTATTTATATTATTATTTATATTATTTATATTATTATATTATTAGTTATCGTAATATAAACTATAGTTCAAATCTACAGAACTTATACTAAACAACTTATCGACTGCACGTAGCCCGGTTAAACTTAGACGTTACAAGTTTATATATAACTTATAAATATACCTACATGTACTATATATATACTTTGTAGTTGCAAAAGAAATACGAAATACGATCCATACAATGTTTTGTTTATGTATTTATTAATTATAAATTACTAGATTGTGTCAGTCATTGTCAGCAGGTGTCTCTCCTTCATACATTAGTTCGACATCATTCGTATCAACAAAGTCCCATTTGTCGCCCACGGTGTTTAATATAGATTTATCGACGTATTAACATGAACATCGCTACATTAGTACCTCAATATTGTCCCTTCCTCGTCATTATCAATGATGAAAGAAGACATATAATCGTTCATGGACTTCTTAAAACTTCATATTGCCTTACGACCTATCAGTAGTGCCACTGATAATGCACCCCAGAGTCCTGCAAAGACGAAAGAGTGTATATACATAAAACAAAACGCCAATAAACAATACATCAGAACGTATCATGTTCATTCGTGATAAGTCACTTCATTAACAGAATGACAGGATGGATCAAAGTTCAAAACTAAGAACTCCGCAAGTCCGGAAGATTATTGCAAGTCATATGCAAAACAAAGTAAAAAGCCTCGTATGTCTTCATCTATACGGGTTCCCAGCTTGGGGTCAAAGGAGGCAAAGCTTCCTTCACGTGATTTAGGGTTCAGTCGGTAGTCAATATACCAGACCAACGACAACGCGGGTGCAGAAACACGCGGATTAATAGCACTTCCAGGACTATATAAACTCCCCGTGATACGTAAATGTATTTTCTACTTTAATTAAGAAAATAATAATAATACAACGTAACCCGGTCCCTAATAGATGGAGACGAAGGATTATTATGAATCGCAGAGCGTAACCATGGATTTGTTTTTACAATTTAAAACGTACATTTCTGCGTTCTTTGCAATTCTTTTTGCTTATATGATTTAAAAATTATCTAAGAATGGCGGAAAGTTTCGTTTTCCGGCCCTCGCTTATAAAGGGAGGGGAGGATTTCATTGGCCGATCAACAATCGCGAGGTTTTTCATACTGTATACTTTTAGGCTGTATGACAATGCGACGAAACCGAAACCTGGAAACTCGAAGTGTCCTTGTCTATATCGTGCAATATAGAAGAAGACAAACAAACCTTGAGGTTTCATTGTGCTCGGGCCTATTGAAAGCATATCGCAAGAAATGACATCGCTCGTGCTGACAAATACGTAAATATACTTTACGACCATTATGCGACTGCTATACACGTAAAATGAAGTTATATGAAACAAAAATTCGTTTTTCAACGTTTCACTTATTTTTGTTTTTTATTATAAGAATGCTATATAGTACGTGCATGCTAGTTGGTGAAAACAGAGTGCCATCAGTATAGATGACTCGTCATCGACTTTTGCCATATCGAGTATTTGGAACTTCTCAATCATCGAGTCAGAATTTTAAAATCTGGGTAAAATATCAATGAAATAATTCAGTTATTGCCGCAAAAGCATTGGCGAAACTTTAAAATCTTTCAACTTTAATTGAAATTTGAAATTCTGCCCCGAGACGCAGATTCTTCATTTGATTTTGGAGTCGATTCATGAATAAGGAACTAAAACGCGGACAGAATGCCAAGTATATAATAAAGTTATTGAACAGTTATTTGGCAGTGACGTAGTCGAAGTAAATCAAAATAATTGAAAAACACAATTTCGATCTTGTTCGATATTGCGATGCCAGATGCTAAAATATGATGTGTCATAACGTCTAATATATTGAGATTCTATACGTCGGAACGTCTGTCACCGCAACCTTTGACGTCATATTACCTTACCTTATAGATATATTAGGAACTCTTGAATAGAATAAATCCCACCAGAGTCCGTCTAATACTTCTTAAGATCCGAATGTCCCTCAATTCATATATTTTCCTCGGCATCCGGTGTCGAATGTCGAATTAGGTTTCAAATTATATTATCCCGAACTGCTCAATAAATGTTGAGATTTTGCATTATATTACGAAAACTCGAAGACAATAAATCTGAATAAAAACTTTATAAAACTACATTGCATTATAGTAGTATTTCGTTTAAATTAAACGAATAATATTTTGGATCTATTGTTACGGGAATAAGAACAAATATGAACCTTTAGGCGAATTAATATCATATTTTAGTGATTTTATTATTTCAGTACATTTCAGTACTTGTCAAAAAACCGAATTTGAAGACTAGAAATTTTGTTTTCTTTTTAATTCTTTTTTCGTTTGCTGGATTGGGGATCGATACCGACTCGAGAAGAACAGGATTTAATTCGCATACATTCATTTTACTTCGACCCATACCATAGGTTAGATCGAAGCATTGAATTTGGTCCCTTCAACCAAAAAAATTTTGTTATACAAGATATCCACAATATTCAACAAAATAATGCACTAAATTTTAAAAAAATTGTATCTTTTTAGTTTCTTAAGGAAAATAATGAATGGGTACCCAAAATACTTGGAATTCCATATCGAATAAAATGTTTTTAAAATTGACCGATTAGAAGTCGCGATATCCCCAATTATAACAAAAGAATAAGCAAACCTTAAAAAATCACGTACATTGCTTCATTTATTGAATGAAATGTACGGTACTAATTAATAATTATTAAAAAAAACACTCAAAATTTGCGGAATTCCATACCGAATAAAAAAGTCGTCGGCTTTTTAAAACTGATCAACCAGAAGTCGAGATATCCCCGATTTTCTGATCTCCAATGTGGATCAAATATGTACGTTTCAGAACAAAAAATGCTGCATGGATGAAGTCCCTAGTTGTGTATTGAAAACTATTGAAAAGTATAGAATTCAGTTTATTGGTAATAATCCAATAGAACTCGCGAAAAGACGAGGTAATACTTGAAAGGAAAGGGATGACGTGATTCGGTGGGAGGTTGTCCGTAAAAGCTTGAAAGACGGGTGATGTAGATATAGAGTTCTCTTGTTTTTGGGATCACGAACTGGACACAGCTCCAATCTCTACCAGCGAGAACAATTGTTACCACGATTCTCGTATCATTCGAGAATGATAAGCTAGTGGATAGAACTAGAGGGTCAACGACTTGGAAATTTCGAAAATTATTTCGCATCCGGAGAACAGACCGTCCGCTAAAAGAGGAAGAATAATGGGTTCGTGGAGATCGACCGATGGATACCGATAAAATCCTCCAGAAACCACCATCCCAATAGTACTGGAAAAACATGATGGTTCTGAACGTAAGTGGGCACACGCCTAACTTATCGGTCTCTCTGGAACGACTATAATGCTGACGTGATCAATTCTGTCGAATTCATGTCAACACATTTTCGCCCTCTGGGGAGTAATTTAACATTTTACATTAAAAATGTTGAATGACGCAAAAATCTTTTCAGAAAAAATTATTCATTCAATGTATTATATTGTACAAAATGTAATGCGTACTATTTTCTATATTTCACAGCGTAACATAATCGATAAAATTTTATTTTTCCCTGTTACAGAAAAAAAAAAAAAAAAAAAAAAAAAAAACTGGACGAGAGCTGCCTTATCCAAAAGGACCAAATTATGGGCGTAACTAAAAATCAAAAGCTATTTCGTGCAATTCTCTCTTCGTTTACTATCGTGCAATCTTACCATTGCGCTCGTAGACGATCGTAAACTGTCATTTTTAATATACCCTTAAAATAACTGCACTCTCAGTATTATAAATTGAGAGAGAAGTTGCGCCACTTCGGCCGACTCGTTTTCCTTGACTGGCACTCGGAAGTGGAATACCTCGTTTTATATACACGTATAGTATACAGTCTCTGCGTTATTAACAATCTGTCTGATTTTTCCAATCTCGGAAAGAAGAATAAGGCGTTCAACAATTCGAAATGAACTTCTGTTTTTTAAATAGATCCATTACTTTTCTGTAATTTTAATTTTTTTTGCATCTATTTTTATATATTTATTTTAATTTTTTTTTTTTTTTTTGCATGAACCTACAATTCCCTGAGTCCCTATATTCTGTGTTCGTTCCTTAGATGCAATCTGCCCGCGGCGACGTGAAGGTGATTTTCTAA
This sequence comes from Trichopria nigra, assembly GCA_030522945.1. NCBI lineage: Eukaryota > Metazoa > Arthropoda > Insecta > Hymenoptera > Diapriidae > Trichopria > Trichopria nigra. The sequence goes on along the minus strand of JAPYZR010001410.1, from coordinate 1,164 downwards.
CCCCCCCACTTTATTTTTGTTACAGACTTCCGATGTACGGCGCTTGGGGCGACGTGAGAAAAGTTTATTCGTGTTCATTTTTCTCCCACATTTCATAAAAATTATGTTGTATAAACAATACTGGTGCTCCAATAACTGTCACGTCAAAAGCATTCATATTTAAACGAAATTGCTGCAAATTGCGCTTAATAACGAGTATGGAATTTTTCAAATGATTATATTCACAATATGCTATCAGAACACGAAGAATTTGGAAATGGGTACAAGATTTATAATCAAATTCTCGGATTCTCCATATTTAAAAAGGCGTATTCAATTGAAAAAGAATTTCATATCTGTTTTTTTCATCTTTGGTCTCTGCATTTATATTCGCGCAGCGTATACTTTTCCTCAAGAAAATCTGAAGAAATTATAATTAATTGAAGTGAAAGAAAGTGAAAGAAGAAAGAAAAGAAAGAAAAAACAGTTCAAAAAAATTATATTTTTCAGGTCTTTTCCGCATGCAATTTATTTCCGGTCGAAAATAAATCACGCTAGACCGAAATAAAACCCATAGTGCAACCACAAAATTATCTGCATTTATGGGGTCGGGCGCAAGCTTGGTGGTACTAAACACTGCGCCACAAATGAAATTCTCTAAACGTTAGTGGTCTTGAACTCATCAAGAGTTCACAATGAATTCATAAAAATATAGTGGTAAATTATACTTAAGCGTGAAGATTTTACGAATTAAAGAAGCAACGATTTTGTTTCGTTGTTAAAGTAAGCGGAAATAAACACACGTATGAAACTCGGACACGAATTTTACGAGATTTTGTAAAAGGTGAACGAAATAGAGCGTCAAGGAGTCAAGGCCAAGGGGTCGAGAGAAGTTATTTACTAGAACGAACGAATCTCGTTGTCATCACGACCACCGTAACTCAAAAAAATGTACGTACTCAGAATTTGAATACCCTCGTATTTTTCGGTCTGCTTTATTGATTGATCTGAAAAGTTTCACGACCTGTCTCCTCTATTAAACTTCGAGAATCGATGTATCCAATTTTCGAATTGGAATCGATAACTATTTTTACTTCGCCTGACGCAAGGCGGCGAAGTATTGAATTTACCAACAAAAATTTTTCCGATTCTTCAATTTTGGGAATTTTTTGGTGGAAATCTATT
>JAPYZR010001409.1:0-27752 GCA_030522945.1 Trichopria nigra | reverse complement strand
AGTTACATAACAGTGATTGTGACGTAATAGTTATATAGCAATTACGTCACAATCACTGTTATGTAACTGTGACAATTTTGAGGCGACATTTTAATGTAAACATTACATAACTGTGACATAACTTCTGTGATTGTTTGCTGGGTACTGAACAAATCAACCAAGAGATGACTAAAGAGAAGTTTGTCAAGAATGAAACATTTCGAAAGCGTATACATTAATTATGTAGAAAAATACTGATATATCGACAATAGAGGTAAGTATAGAACCAACTCAATTACAATAATGCACGAATCGATGATGGTATGTGGTATAGCTAGAAATTGCAATCGACGTCGACGACACTTATTGTTGGGTTGCAACCTGAAAATCGTTATAAAGGGGCGGAGCTGGTGGACAAATTGACTTTTTACTTACTTTACTAACTAAGAGTTAATTAAGTTTGGTGGACCAAACAATCATTATTGTCGAAGATATTTATATTTTACATTGAAAACTGTCGTCGATATGACATCGTCTCAATATTAAATTGCCATCATTGTAGTTTTTGGAGATGCTTTCACTTGCATTATATTCTTTGAAGAAATGTACACAGGTTATTAATTTCTTTTTCAATAAAAAAAAGGATCCCATCCAGCGATTTTTCCTTTATTACATTTATTATTACTTCCCTCGCAGAAAAAAATATGTTCGGTGTCCGAAATGACGCCCAATTGGGTGTAAACCCCAATTTTTTTAGTGTGTACACCCATTTTTTTAGTGTTTACACCGAGATACTTGGGTGTCATTTCGGACCCTGAACAATATTTTTTGGTGTACATTTCCGTAAGGGTACATTGCTCAATCAATGTATATATATATATTTTACGTTTGTTAAAGCCATTCAGTCCGTTTAAAGATACTATACATCGATAACTTAAGTGATACTGAATTGATATGATCAATCGATATGCGAGTTTCAACGCGTATATATAGTTCTGTCCAATCAAGTTTTCGTACCTATATATAAGATAATGTTCAAGGTTATTTGAAGGGCAAAGTGATTATTTTAAATGGCAACCGCAATTTCTAACACCGCATTTGAAAAGAGGAAAATTTTACGTTAAAAACGATACTTTCAATAACGTTGAGTAAAAGTTAAATTTATGAAAATCATTAGATAATAGGTGAAAATTATTAAATAACAAAAAGTTGTCAGGGATGGAGAGGGTCACCTTCTGGTACCAACGACTTTCACCTTGAACTTTATTCTGAATTTTGTTTTAAGGTTGAAGTTAGTTTTCGTAAATTTCACCTTCATTCGACCATGCCATATCGATTTGTTGAAAGTATCGTTTTGAACGACGAAAATTTTCCGCTCTTTTCAAATTCGGCGTTAAAAGTAGAGGTTCCCATTTAATAAAATGACTTTCACATCATGCAAATAACCTATAAATTAGTATGTAAGATTAATAATTATTGACCTTAAGGTTAAAACCAACAATGCAGAAAGAAGACCCGCATTGTCAAAGAAACAAAGAAATTTTTTTTTCATTTTGACATAAATTAGTAAGGCAACAAAGTGAAAAAATGTACTATCTTCAGAACTAATTTACTGCATTCTAAAAATTCATTTTTATCCGTAGTACCTTCTTATAAGTACCTTCTTATGGTTTTTCCATTTTGATTAATTATCATCTTACCAGTAAAAAAGATCCATTGATGTTGTGATTATGAAACTGTATGTACATCATTTTTACCCGGATACAGATGTAGTATAGCAAGTATTTGTATTAATACCGATAATTTTACTGTCACTGTAGGTTCTTGAAGCTTTCTTTTGAAAAGTTAAAATTTTGACGAGAATAAATAAAAAAAAATAATAATAATAATGATTAATCCTAAAGAAAGACTTTAAATTCGTGCTATGCAAAACAGAATTAAAATGTACGTGAGGATTATTCGAATGAAGATTTTATAATAAAATATGCCGAAAAGTTTAGATCTGAAAAGACTACAAACGAAAACCACTTTCTGCAAAAGTATAAAATCGTGGAATCCCAAAGGAAATAATTTCTCGAGAGTTTTATTTGCACGTGACGTTACGATTTATATTTTCGCTCGCAAAGTATTCAGATATGAAGTCCGAATATAAAGTAGTACGACAAAATGGTTCATAGATTTTGGAGGTTGGGAAACTGAAAAATAAAGTACTGAAATTTGCAGAAAGACTGCGGAAATAAAAAAAAAACAAAAAAAAAAAACAAAACAAAACAAAAAAATGCCGACTCGGACATCATAACGGAGAGGCAGAAAATCGATGCAAACGCGGATAAATAAAGAAAAGCGGGTAATAAAAAGATCAAACGAGCAAAAATATGAAAAACCCATCGTATAGAGGCGTCGAACGTTAAAATGACAGAAGTGCCTGAAGGGAACCGACGCGTGTAAGAAAAGAGACGAAGGAAAAATCGGCCGTCAAAGAGGGCGATAAAAACAGAGAGGCAAGCGATAAAAAAGCGAAACGTGCGACGAATCCTCATTGGCGCGAATTATTATAATATTTTCCGCTTATATATATACATATATATCTATATATAAAGTGAGCGATTTCATTTGAAAATCAATCGCACTCGGACGTGATCGTAATTCCTATCGTCGCCGCACCCTTGCGAGTTGGGGGTGAGACGAATCGACTGTAGAAGGGAGGCGACGACAGAATCTAAGGAAACGAATGAGGCAAGAAAAACTGAGCAGAAGGGGACGATGAAATTATCGAGAATCCGGAAGCGAACGTCTGATTTGACAAATTGAACAATGAAAGAATGGATTTAAAATGAGATCGAGGGACTGTAAAATTTACGCAAATGCCGTTATTTGTTGAAGAATGGGTTTATGATTTCCAAAAGTGTGCTTCGCGAGTCGGGATGCACCTTCGAAAAAACGATACGAAACCTGAGAGCGATTTATATAATATATGTATATCTGGCTGTTTAGAGTAAATATAAAATTATCTTTAGAGGATAATTTGATTTCTACTATATTAGATTAAAATAAATAAATTAGAATAACTTTAATGACTTTTTGTATGTAAAAGAATAACATACATATATATATATATATATATTAATAGGTGTTATTAATAAAATAAATTACACCTTGATGAAGGCCTGTATCCCTACTGAAAATTCCCATATGGGATCCCTTGTAAGAATTTGACGTGAAATCCTACATGTTGTTTATATAGAATCAAAAAAATTCTGGTATATTTATTGGAATAGAAATCCCATTTAAAAATTTCTATATATGGGATTTCTATTACAATAAAACATCCCTAGTAGAAAATGACACCAGTTTCTACCCAATTTTTCTGTCCTCTATGTCAAAAGTAATGGGGTCCAGGAAAAATGGCCATAAACTGGTCTTATTTTCTAATGTCCCTTTCTTGCTTAAAATTGTCTAAAAAATATCTCGGTAGAATTTTGCTCATTCCAAAAAACAACATTTTCGTAGATGGAATTTCACGTCAAATTTCCATATGGGAATTTTTAAGTAGGTTAATCTCAATTTACAAATTACCTATTACCACAGAGTGACGAGCATTACAATTGCCAAGCATTAACGTGCTCTTTATACATACTTTAATAAGCTGTTTTACTTATAGGTAATAAATCTCCTATGGTGAGTTTATGAATTATTGTTTCAAAATTATTTTAGACTGCGTTTCATCCCAGATATCTCGCGATGATGAATGAAACACTGCGAGATATCCTACCTATAATGCACTGTTGCGAAAAAAAATTGATAAAATGTTACTACTATAGTGATTACCTTTTATACAAGGAAACAAATATTTTTATAGAAGTATAATCTAGCATGGATACAAAATTACTTCGAGCGTAATGATGTGATGAGAACACTTGCGCAACTCCCCTACATATTATTCAGTAGTACATGCAACTATTTAGTAATACAGGCATACATCACACGCTAAAGTATAGTTATTGGTGCAACTACTTTATAATGTATAATGTAATGCAATAAATATCCAATATAACGTAATATATATAATGTAATAAATATCCAATTAGAAGTTGGGCCACGGGCATTGAAGGAGTTTGGCCAATTAATTATTTAAGTTGACTATATGTATTAGGCATGTACTGCTTCGGGATTGTGCCAACTAATCGAAAGTTTTTCAACAATGTTATTTTAATTTCGTATCGCGTACGCTATATATAAAATGAACCTGCGATTTATGAAGTACTTAATGCGCCGAAAATAATACATTTTTCATCTATGGACAATGGGAAAATAATAAAGAACACATTGTTCGTTACAAGCCTTCGTAACATCAATTCGCTTTCTCCTTTCGAAACTATACCGTTTTCGCATCTCGGCTCGCTCGGTTAATAACTACTCAACTTCGGTAAAAGTACCTTCCATCATCCTTCGCTTGTTGTATTGTTCGCTTATCGTTCGCGTTTTCGAGTTTACTTTTTCTTTCCAGTGTACTTGGATACAGATAATAAAGAGAGATAAAGACACAAAACCAGATTAAGTGAAAGCGATAAGGCTAATCGCAATATAGGGATGAGAAGAATTGCAGGAACAATCAGGCATCAAGAATATTATTGAAACGATACTTTTTAAAATGTTTTAAAATGTCGATAAAATACGTTTTGAAAACAAGATTAAATACAACGAGATAAACTATTTTTAATAAAGTTTATATTTTGTTTATTAACTTTGAAAGCAATGAAAGGACTTTCAATATTTGGACAATTATGCAATTAATAACTTTACAACTACACACGTTTTTTTTTTCTTTTACGAAACACAAATAATAAAAAGTATTTAAATGAAAATTTCTCTCGGCAATTACTCGTTCAAATGTATATTGTTCAGAGTTCGTCGGTATTAAATGCGATCTGTCATGGGTACAAATAAATCACGGATTTTCAAATTCACAATTTTTCAATTTATACGCTTTCGGCTCGGGCGCACTTTTATTTGGAAGGGAGATTAACCATTTAACGCCGAACGTGACGTTTATTTCAACTAAATTCGGAAATTGATGACTCCCGTACGTGCACATTAAAATTTACATTTTTTATATAGAGCGCGTCGGCTTTGTAAAAAAAAAATACATCCGTCTACATGTGTCCCCTTTGATGAATTTTATTCGTATAAATATTTACGTATATTAATTCTTTTTTTTATAAAAATTCCACGTGATATGATAATAAAACACGAGGGAAATGTAATTTTTCTAACAATTCATTACAGAATGGCAGAATTGCATATGAAAGCGAAAAAATCAAGCTATATTTTCACAAATTTTAAAAATTGATTTAAGAAAGTTAAGAATATAGTCCGACACCAAGATTACAGAATGGTGGACCTAAATAAAATTCCGAAAAGAAAAGTGTCAGTATACTTCTGGTGTTTTCATCTGCTATATTAAATCAGCCATTTTGAGAATTTAAAGTTGTCTCTTATCATTTGGCCGAAATGGACTTTATCAGCACTAACTAGATTTAGATATCAGAGAAGCTATCCGCTAAGGAAGAATACCTTTAATTAAACTGTGGTTTGGACATATATTTTTCGACCACTGTTTTCTCAGAGAAAAATCATGTACATCGAAAAACATGACAGTTGACCTCCCTGACTTCAAATCTCAATTTCGAAAAAAATGACGCATGCGGCTTATGGCCAGAGATATATTGGTAAAAAATTTTCATAATGATCATGAAGTGTCCATCAACAACCGCTATACAATATTGCATGGGATGATTCTTCGCATACAATTTTAAAATATAAATGTTTAGTTGGACTTTTGCGGTCTATTTAAATGCATCGCGTTGAGGGGCCATCTATATGTTTGGTATGCAAGTACCAAACCCCTCGTACGAGTATGTTTGGTAGTCAGCCAGAGTAAATTAAAAGTGATTAGCCACGATTAACCACGGTAGCACTCGAATCAATTTAACAACTTTATATGCTTGTATATATTTTATTTTTAACCATTAGGCATGAATGTTTTGTGTTAATTGCGTTGATGGTTTGTCGTATTTATAAATACGTTTCCATAACGTAATGAATGCTTTCTGAATTCTGAACGATATACCTTTCATTACACCCGATTAAGCTGAGTTGATCGCAAATATACAACTATTTTACTCGTCCAATCTGTTTTTGTGTAATATGTGATGATGTTATATGTAGCAATATAGCGTTAAAAATAAATAAAACATCCACTATTCGGGGTTATTTATTGTCGCCATAAACGTGTACATAATAAAACGCTCATGTACGTCGTAAAATAGGAAACGTAGTAGCAGTGAATGACATATTGCTTATTAAGGTTGCTGTTTCCCATAAAATGGATTGGCCATATATCCGTCGTACAATAAGTGCAAACAGATTCGAAATTTAATCGAAGAAAACGGAAACTCAATCATGTATGTATAATGATATTTGAAGTATGTATGTAATTTCAACAGGCGCTTTCATCTTGACGTATAATAACATTGAGAGTAATAAAAGGGAAACCCTGTTCACGAACAGGGTTGCCAACACATACCATAATTTCACACTCCAAAACATATTGGCGCATTGGTTGGCAATCCTGATCACGAATTCAAATGTAGTGGGTTAGGTTAGGTTAGGTCACTCCAGTTCTGTAATTATTGACCATTATAATATTGGTCATTATAAAAAAGAAGATCAAGAATATTTCTCGATCTGCCATCAGATGTAAAATTTGTCTCTTCTATACTTTTTCCAATGTATATTGTTTGTGCACTTTACGTATATACGTTTGATATTGTCACCATGTCAGAAAGACCTGTAAATAGTGTAAATATTGAACCTTTAGGTGTCCTTTTGTGGGGTTGTAGGCGACTTTTCGGGGTATATACCCCTATTCGGACGGGCAATAGCATCGGAAAAACTGCACGGAGCCCCACGTCGCGCCGGGAACTGTATGCAGTCGATGAAACATCAATTCTGTACGCAACAGACCCCGAAAATGCCCTGTGAGGGTGTATTTTTAAAATGTTTACGCGCCCGAAAGAAACGTGACGTAATGGGTGAAATATACGAGACAAAACAGAGTAGGCAAATATGTAAAGTGTGCAAGCATATACCGTCAAATTAATAAAAAAAGCATTTAATTAAAACTGGAAAAATTTGTGCCATAAAATTCATTACTTTGGCTTAAACTGATATGATATGGGATTATTATTGCATATTATATATATATAGTATAATATAAAAAAAAAAAAATATATATATATATAAACCCTTTTACCCGCGGGCTGATGTAGAAGTAGGCTCTTTGCATAAATCAACTCCATCAATGAAATATGGAACTATATAAACTTTTAGGCCACACGTTTTGTGGAAATGCCACAAGTACACCACACCTTACAAATACGTCAATATGGCTCTGGAAGTATGTAAATGATTTTCGACGGATCGATGGTGCTTTCGTACTATACCTATACCGTCATAAATGTTTCCAGCAGCAATCGAGCAACGCACATGCATATAATATATTACATATATACATATACATATATATATATGTATATACATCAAATCGTGATGAAATTCGTGGTGTTTATTGCTTCGCTTTGCACTTATAATGGTTCAATTTCTTGGATCCTGTTGGACGGCCATATTAGAAACAATCTTCTGCTCATGAAATGGACATATCGGAAATGAGGGGGAATTGATCGAAATTATTCATGCTTTGACAGAAATGGGCAATTCGCATCGCCAAGACAATGGATAAGAATTCTTCGGTCTCGGAAAATCAGATTCATTGCTCAATTTCATAACCGTATTGCATTGATTAATCAGTCTTTGATTCAAGACCGTATAGGATGAATTTGTAGAAAGAAGGGATAAAAGAGAATAAAGTGAGATGTTTAGACTTTCCTCGAGATTTCAGAGGCGGAAAATCATATTTGAATTTGTTAGAATTTTTTTATATGCACAAAGCACAATAGATCAAAAAGAACTTGATGGTTACACATTACTCTGTCTTGTTTTCAGTACTAAGTGCAGGGCTACATAATATAGTTCTGAATGGATTTTAACAATATAGTTCGGTTAAACAAACACCACAAAACTCATTACGGCATCGCGCCAAATTTCAAATATTTAATCTAGGGAATTTGAATAAACGTGGGTTTTAGTGCTTTACATACAGTAACAACAGTCATCATATTGTTACCAATTTGAGACGTGAGATTAGAAACCTCGTATGTCACATTACAACATGATACTGGATTTTCAATATTGGCCCTAAAACAAGTTACTATAGGTACAAGCTAGTTGCTGTCATAAAATTATTCGTTTAAAAGTGTATCAAATAAAAGTGTTCGTAAACTGAACAATAACTAGACAAAAATAAATAGACCAGTTTTTTGTTGCAAAAATGTCCAAATACTAGACATTAAAATTGGATTTAAAGTGACCACGATTTTTCCTAAATATCTTGTCTTATAACTGTTCGGTCAAATTATTCAAAATTTGTAAACAATCATCGTATCTAATAATTGTGCATTAAAATTATTCAAAATATGTATACATGAAACAAAATATTAGATACATACTATCCAGTCAAAATATGCAGTTAATTTGTTTACATGCCCTCTTAAAACCGTTTCCTTATTTTACTTCGATTTGTTTTGAAATACAATACTTATGCAAACCTAGTACAACGACAATTTGACGTATTTTCTTTTATAATGTAATAAACACATGAACAAGAAGATTACGAACAATCCCCACATGCCATGCTGACAAAAATGATATTTGCGAAAGGTTTAAAGACAATAACAATGTACATAGTCATAATACGAGCAAAGAATATGATGAAACTTATGATCAAAGTGTTGGTACGTGTCACGACGTATTAGATGTGATTGAAGGTCATTATACCTACGTTGTACATAAAACGTTACATTTCCAATAGGAAAGTGTCCGCAGTTATATTGTCCACAAACTACACAGTGAATAAATTAATAATTTCGACCATTCGCGACTGGTAATGATCTGCTGAGACCTGTCTACGAAAGCCTACAGTTCTCTGTGAATTGCGAAACGTTATCTATTGATTTCTCGAAATATTTTCCTATTCGCTGAAAGTGCAGGAATCATGAAAAAACGTATTTTGAGTTTCCGAGTTACTGAGTATTTCTCTTAATTATACAGTTATAGCGTCAATGGTCCTTGAAAATTTTGATAGCTTTTATCACTTGTAAATCATCTCCACAGCTTTCGATGTATCACTCTCCCTCTGGAAAATGGCAAACGTATCCATATAATGGCCGTCAAAAAATGAAATTCAATTTCAAAGTTCAAAGCATCAAAGTTTCGAGATTTGTTATTTGTAGAGCGCTGAAGGAGCATTCTTGCAAAGTCATCGACGTTAAGACATAGAGCAACCACTTACAAGAGTTGTGAGGCCCATAATATGGCTGATGGACTAACGGATATTGTTTACGCTACTAATTAGCATTTATTATATAACATGTACATATATTTTTTCCACATTATACGTAACGAAATTTCTTGCTTTCACATTTAAAACTATTGCAGAAAAAAAGAAGGCGTGAAATTCAATATCAAATAATGGAAGCAAATCTTTGAGCAGGCACATTGAAATGTATTTAATGTCTTTCATAAAATTTTGATACGAATGCATAAATTTAATGACCTTACAGTCCTTACATAAAATAATTATTATTACGTGATAATTTCTGTAATATTTTCAGTGAATCGCACGTATATGTAATAACGTGCATTAAAGGTGCATGCAATTTAATGGCATTTTTACATTTCCTGCAAATTTCGTTCAATTTTTTGAGCGTGCACATGAAATGTATGTGTGTGTGTGGTTAAGCTGGTTTTAGTCTATGCATATTGAAATTTTATATATAAGTCCATTATACTTCGTGTTCTGTCATCCTCCCATAATTTTAATCCTCCTTAATTCAATTATCTCCTGCATTTAATTTTTTTTTTTTTGATTCTGTCCTAATATAAATTCAATTGTTGAAACTGCTCATCTTTTTTACTATTAAATGAAGAAAAATAAAACTTGTTTGTAATTATTCCTAATACCGATAATAATATCCAGTGTACAAACAGTTTCATCCGGAAATCAAGTGAGTTTTATCATTTTTATTCGCTGCATTTGATACGCCATTTTGAATACGTCTACATTTTGACTTGTGATTCATTATCAGCGACCTCGAGCACCTCCAACTATACCGAGTTGCATTTAGATCTAATGCATTTAACGCCGTTGAGTGAAAATCGTGCACGAATGTGAATTCTTACTTTGGAAGTACATAATATATGTTTACGGACAATATTGTGTTGAAAAAGAGCGAACAATTTTTGTCGAGACTATAAACGTTACGGTTCCCTGGATATGGAATAGTTACATGACTTTTTCGCATCAGATGCAATGCCTGGCCTGTCTACATAGAACCAGCTCAGGGATGATCCATCTCATGAAGGAGCCTAATCATTAAGTATATCAGAAACAAAAATGGCCAACTTCATCGATTGTATACAAATCAAATCGTATTCCACTCACCTGCAAAATTCCACGAATCTGTCCACTCTTGGTCTCGACGATCCTTGAGGCGTATCGCGTAGCGGATTGCGAACCGCATACAAGGGCCACCAGGACCAGCAGACGAATTGCGACTGTAAGATTGCCGTTGACGTAGGTGCCGCGCATCCTCAGCATCCTCTGGTCCAGCGGAGGCCACGTTCCGGCCGCCTGCTGGCATCGTGTGAGCATGGCAGCATTTGTTGGCAATCAGCATACCGCGCCCTGATCCGCCCTAAATCCGGCCACCTTCATATATAAACGGTCAACTTCCGGCTGCCGAATCCGCTCTCCCGAGGCTGCGGACAAATCGCTCGGTTATGCAAACGATTCGCTCTGGATTATTCGGGATTATATTGTTGTATGCCTCCTTAGACGCATGACGCTTGACTATGTTGACTTCCGCCTCGAGGAAGGGTCAATCTTGCCGTTGTGCCGAGTTGATCGATTACGACGTCGATGTTGATTCAGCGGTCGCGTACCCAGGTGCGTCTGGAAAGCGCAAGATGGATTGCCGGTGAGTTATGTTGAACGAGCTCGTAAATAGATGAAGCGAAATTTCTATTTGATCCATCGATCAATATATAACTATTTGTATTTTATCGAATGTGAAATTGAAATTAATTTGACTGATAGGTTTCGAGTAAAATCAGCTTTTTCTAAGCGTATAAGCATCAGATTTTTCTGATAAACAAATGTCAATGTCGTTACTTCATGAATCGTCAAATAAGGAAAATATTTCTTTTCGAAAAAATATTCTAATGAAAAAAATATTCTGTCATGAAAGTCCATAATTTTCCGACAACATACCGACAAAATGCCGAGAATATGCCGATTTCGACAAGTTGTGTTGTCGCCAAATTGCTGACTTACATGCCGTTTTGCTACCAAGTGGAAAAAATACACTCCCACAACACTGCTGAATATAATGTGATCTTTTTTACAGGTTACAGATCTGCAAATGCATTTGTATAGGATTTGTAATAATAAAAGTATCCTAAAAGTCATTGAGAATAGAATCTTAACGCAGGCTCTTGAGGTGATTCAGATTTTACTTCAATCCATTACGAGATAATGCAATACTATCATTGGCCCCTGATGCAAGTGCATTTCGCCGTCCGCAAGGGCCAATTTAAAATATTTCATCACAATTGAATTAACAACAGGATTAGATTTTTCTACGGGATATTATTGCTTACAATTGCACGAAGAATTGCACCATCCATATCGATAACAGGTTGTCAACAATACGACTTTATCCAGCGAAAGGTGTATCCAACATTTATGAAAAAAAAACAAACGACGGATATTCAAGAGGAATTGAACTTTGAATTCTTTTAATTCTTCTGAATCCAATTTCTTGACTCTCGAGAAAAGAAAAGGAATTAAAAAAGATTCGAAAAAACAACACTGAGTACTTTAGAATATTAATTCTTCAAATCTGTCGATCCTAACCCCAAATTTATTAAAGATTCAAAGATAATCAAAACTCGAAGTTTCATTCTTTTTTGGACATTCAAAAGCATTCGGAATAGAAAAAGATTCACGCACGTCAAGGAATTGGATTCAGACACCAACAATTTTATTCTTATTGAATTATTTCAATCCTTTTTCGTTTACAGGGTGTAGAAAACAATGCGAAAACTATAGTTTTTAAATAGTTTTCCTATAATTTCACGTATTATTTTTGCAAGTCCTATAGAATTTCTTCATTTAGACAAGTAACCGGGGTTACCTAAGATCTTCAAGAGCTTATGATGCAATGCTTTATAGCAAGCTTTCAAAACATCAGTTTAAGAATTATGGTCAGATCATGGTTGTCATCAGTTTTTCTTGCGTCCTCCAGAATTTTATAAGATTTGATAACACGATACTGATTCTAACGAATCAAAATTTTTTGAGAAGAAATACGATCATAATGTACACTTATAGTTTCCCAGATAAAACAAACCATGGAATAATTAAAGTTATCAATCAACCGTAGCCCGGCCATTCTTGGCGCTAAATTCGGTGACTCATTGGATTATACATTCGATAAATGTTACAGTAAATTCTTTCTTCTACAACTTTCATGAAATGCATTCGTCTAGAACAAGCAAGCTACTACTACTACAGGATTAATGCAACACTTTATATTTATTTTCCCGTATAACTGATGCCTCTATACGACGTTGTCACACGTGGCACGAAGGGAAATACAGATCATGACGATTTCCCATTCAAAGCCACAATGATACCGCGTCGCGGCGATGCGAATAAATGTCGCATAATATTTCTGCGGGTTCTGCAAGTTAACTTGACTTGAAATACGGTATCGTGTTTATCTTGTGTCATCTGGCGAGAAAATGGGCGACATGTATACACACCAGACGGGCGAAAGGGAACGAAGTGCTCATCTTCGCGAAAGCTCGATGCAAATAGAGAAAAACAGCAAAGTTATACATATAGTTTAGAAGCCTCCGTTTCCTTAGTGCGATTTGGCCAACCCTTACCCCTACATAAACTTTCTTCCGGAGCACTCCTTGTAATTCGTTCCCTCCTCGTGTAAGTTATGATAATGCATCGCATAGTTTGCGTCTCCACTAGAAGCGCTGAGATACGCGTGATTTAATGTCCGAGCGCAATATAATTATTTGAAATGTGGGGGGAGATTCACGAGCAAATTTTGTCGTTGTCTTTCGGGAAGTTTCAGTTTTTGCCGCCATCCTGGTGACTATATATACTACGTGAAAATATTTGTCATTTTCATTTGTTATATCTGACAATTTTTATCATATTTTTCATTTAATGAATTGTAAAAATATTTTTTTCTTTAATTTTAAAACGAGTTGGAGAGATGTACAATTCGTTCGGTGAAGTTATAGAGAATATTTTCTTGAGGAAATAAATCACCATTAATTGAAATTCCTCAATTTTACAAAATCCTCAGAAATGTAATAAAGTATTTTCTTTTTCAAGACGCAATTATGAGCGAGGACGCGAAATAATTAAAAACATTGCAAAAGCAGGAATAGTAAATATATAATCGTATAAAAAAATATATATCATATACTATATAATAAATCGTGATTGCAATTGAAATGGAAAACCGCAATTTTCATTCAAAGATTTTATGAACCGACTACAAATGATTTCATTATGTCATATACTAATTATGAAGCATGGAAATTAAAACGTTGACTTTCCAGTAGGGAAAAGTTCAAAACTCAATTGGCCATAAATTGAATCATAATGTATGTAATATATATATATAGCTTAAATTAATATACTTAAACTTTGTTCACTGCAACATCGTCAAATATTCGTTTGAATATTTTAAAGTACACGTGTTGAGTTAATGTTGTACTATTACAGGTACTTATACTTTCTATATCGCACTAGTTTAAGGTGGACTAGATTATTATTTATTTATTTATTTATATGTTAATTATATATATATATATATATGCTTTTAGCGAATTTTCAAAGATCTAGTAAGCATAAATAATATGTCTTTGTACATGCAAATGAATATTTGATTTACCAAGCGTAAAATTATTATTTGCGATTTTATTTTGCTCGCATTTAAGGATAGTAAATTTAAGGATATATTACAAAACAATAATAAAGTCCTAGGTCTTTAATAGTATATTACGTATCGAGGGCGGAAACAGTTGTATTGCAGCGAGGGTGACGAGTGGGTCGAGTTGTCGCAAAGTGTGTACCTACTCTCTAAAGTTGAATCAGCGAAAATCCGCTGATTTGCAGCCCAAACCCTTCGAGATGGTAGGGTTTGGACTGATTATCAGTGTATATTCGCTGATTGGCAGTGACTTTCGCTGATTCAAATTTAGAGAGTAGACTCCCTAATTGGCGAACTGATGCACTTGGAGTACGTCTTCCGTATGTAATGATCAAAAACTTGTAGGGTACTATATATAGCAGAAAATCGGTTTTATATAAAAGGTTATGGGAGATTAATTTGGTGTCTACCAAAATAAAATCTCGCGTCTCAAATTGCAGCCGTCCATTCTGAACGGAGACCTTTGATCCGGACAGAGACCGATACCCTCAAGGAGAGCCTTGTGTATCAATCTTTTATTTTTTACTGGGTATGATTTTCGAATAAAATCGGGCATATATCAAATGTTCGAACGTGTGAATTTAGACATTTCAACATTATTATATTTGCCTATTTAAAACATACATTCGAACATTTGGAATATATATAATGGAGAAATCTTTAGAATCATACTATGAAAGCAGATCTGCATCCTCTGTTATTGAAAATGTTAAAAATTAGATAAGCAGTATAATATTTTTAATAAAAACTCAGACATTTTTATTGAATAATTTTATTTTGCTCAAAATTACGGCATATATACATTACCATCACGCAACTGAACAACATTTACGCAAGTGTTCTATAGTAAATGAATTTGTTTTCTAAACTATACATATGCTTGATAATGATCATCACGTTTACAAACCATGAATAATCTAATAATAAACATGAAATCAGTTTATTTTTTATCACTTTACAAACTGTGGGCTTCATCAAAATATTTTCGACCAGTCCGAAACTGAAAATATTATTGCAATTCATATACTAATTACTCTAATCATACTAGTTACTCTAATCATACTAGGCGCTTCTAGCGTGGCAGGCCGTGAAAAACCTGCCCCTGTGACTCTGCAGCCAAGGAGCACGGGCAGACTTTTGGGTGATCAACCACCACAGCGGGGCTCTGAGATCTGAGATCGGAAAGACCTGTGAGTTCAGTAACCTCACCGACATGCAGCGGCGTTTCCACTCAGTTTACGTTCGCAGTCAGCAGGAGACGCATTGTCCAAGTAGCCTCTGACAAATTTCCCCTACCTCTGGAACGACATTCCATAAATCTAAGTATTTCAGTGCATTTGCTTCAAGTTCAAGTTCAGTGCATTAGTTCAAGTTCAAGTTCAGTGCATTACTTTAAGTCGAGGATGGATTCAGAAAATCGAAAAAGGAAAAACGCCGACGATTGTCCGATTGAGCCAAAAATTCGTACGGAGCATACTTGTATCGACAAGTTATGCCATCTATTGTTGAACGATGTTACTGTGGACGAAGTGGGTATATTCAGAAAAAAAATGGAACGTTATAAATACGATGAAGCATTACATTGTGCGTCCGCGTACGGCTTAACAAACATTTTGACGCCACTCATGAAAAGTGGATTTAAAGCGAACATGAAAAATGAATGTGGACAGACTGCTTTCCATATAGCGTGCCAAAAAGATAATCTCAAGTGTGCGGCAATACTCTTGGAGTATGGAACGGACATGTGTGCAGAAGACGTCCGTAAACTTCAACCAATTCGTGCTCTCCTGAATATATCAATGAAGAACTATAATGACCAGGAAAGGACATGGTGGGTTTTTAAAATCATCAAATTACTGCTTGAACGTGGATATGACATTAATTCGACAAACGAGTTTTGTATCAAGGAGTTGCATCAACTCGTGGTGATTTGTCCAAAAGCAATTGTTGAGTTATTAATTCAAAATGGCCATGATATTCGGATGTTTAACGAGGCCGGTAATTGTTTATTACATTCTGCAGTACACATCGACAATATAGATATTGCCGAAGAATTATTGAAGTATATTGATGTGAATTGTCGCAACACTATGAACAAGAAAACAGCTTTACATATGGCAGCCAGTAACGGTAGTTTCACTTTTACCAAATTATTATTAAAACATGGAGCCGACGTCAACGCGATGACCACAAGTAACGACACACCACTATCTGAAGCCATTTCATCTCATTTCATCTATACGGATGAAATTGTAGAACTACTGCTGCAGTACAAATCTAAAATAACTGACAATGTTCTGATTGCTCTTAATTATAAAAGGAATTGTCATAGCAAGAAACATAAGTCAGTATACAAACATTTTATGAAAAGGATGGCTGCTAACATAGTCGAAAATAATTCGCCTGCGGAATCCGATAAGGCCTTCAACAATATCGATGTAATAAACCGTGCAGAATTCTTAAATGAGCACGCTAGAGAAGTAGACAAAATGAAAAAATGGAAGCTGGCTAAAAATCTATCAGTCTACGACGTTATGAGAAATCACCCTCAGTCCTTTACGCCTTATGTATATAATGAATCGTTCAAAAAACTCTTCGAATCCGCAGCATATTTGACGGAATTTCCGTTGTACGCTGACTACTTAGAGATATCGTATAGAATAGCTTTTGAAAGAAAATCTTTAGTCAATAATGCCGAAGTTGTTTTATTAAATACATTATCATCAGTTAATGCGCCCTACTTGGTTATTAGAACTATTATTGAACATTTAACAAATCAAGATTTAAAATGTTTATTGTAATGTGAGAGTAAGTCGCAGATGCTACTTTGATTCTGCAGCAACTCGACGAATGTATATATATTGGCTTAAAACTTCAAGCATTTATAACTCATTTTAAATCTCAGCGTCGTTTTTTCACAACTGTATAATAATTCATCTGTAATATTTTGTCACACGGCACGATTCTATTTAGTTACTTAGTAAGTAGAGTTAGAGTATGAAATTAATTTAAGAATTTTTGTAACCGAATTTATCCTGTACCGACCTCGATCGTAAAATAAAGACACGCGTAAAATAAATCAGAATTTATTCAATTACCATTTTCCATACAGAAACCTCCATCCCATAACACACAGAAACGTAAATTATGTTTTATAATAATATTGTTTAAAAAAGTGGCGACTTTATTTTCCAAACGTATTGTTAAAGTTATGCTGTATACAATGACTGAAACATCACAGGAACAAATACATATATATAAGGTCAAAATCCGTATTTAATTATACATCGTTAAATCTCAATTATATGTGACCATATCTGGAACATATATATGATCCAGATATAATTATATATCTGATTAATTTTTTCTCGGGAATCTAGTAAAAGCATCTAGTAAGCATCAGCTTAATAACCGACTTGCACTCTACATTAATGTTTTCGTAATGCATTCAGCTTCATTAAAACCTATTTTGACCTTAGGTGTTATTTTTGATGTCTGTGATCCTGAGGCAGAAGACAAAATTCATACAATGGAAAAATAAATGCTAAAATTCAATAGATTAATAATATAAAACTTGATACATCGACATTTTTATTAGTTGCTGTTAATTAATCTGGAGAAAAATTTATATTTTACAATTAAATAAGACTGACAATTTTATCTAAAACCGATTTTTGAGAAAAACGGAACATAAAAATGTTAAAATGATAACTTACAAAATTTTGTAGTAATGAGTTTCAAATAAATTCTATAAAAAATTGCCTACCGCAATTTCATCAATCATTCCTGCCAAGAATCAAATAGCACATTACTTCGATCCGTATTAAATTTTCGAAACAATCATTTTTGTCTTGCAATAGTTCTGATTTGAAGCATAGTGTGTTTAATCGAACAATAAAAACGATTCATTGGTATATAAACATATTTTGTGTGAAGTAAAACTTGCCGTGCGTGAAGTGCTATTTCACACACTAGTTACTTTTAGCAGTGCGTGAAGTAAACACTGGTGCGTAAATAACAAATTTTACTTCACGCACTACATTATTAATAATAAACCACGTCTTAAAACAAGTTCCCAAAGAATATTTTTCCATTG
Organism: Trichopria nigra; assembly: GCA_030522945.1. NCBI lineage: Eukaryota > Metazoa > Arthropoda > Insecta > Hymenoptera > Diapriidae > Trichopria > Trichopria nigra. The sequence goes on along the minus strand of JAPYZR010001409.1, from coordinate 9,476 downwards.
TATATTGTATAATCTATAGTATAATATATAATGTATAATCTATCGTTATCTCACCCAGTACTCTATAAATTCCTTAGAGTGATAATTGAGTCACACTCTTTCAAAAGAGTGATTCCTTGCTCACTCCTGTTGCAGAAGTGCCAGTTCTCCGATTTTCTCTAGAAAAAGTGAAATTTCACCATAAAACGAGTGAAACATTTCATTATTCGCAGGGCCGTCAAGATGTCATATCGGGCCGCCTGAGAAGGTACCCTACGCAAGAATATTCGAAAAAAAAAATATAAGATCCAAATATCGATCATGGTTCACGGTAATTATTAACCTTTATTGTTCTGATTGCCCCTGAAATATAAGGACGCAAGAAAAGCGCAACAGCAATAACGAATCGCGTGAATGGAATTAATACGAGCGGCGTAATAATATAAGTTAACCTCTTAACTATGGGTACGGCATTAAAATTCAGTTTTAAAGTTCACCGCGCTCGTCGATTTTTTTCCTCTGATGGAAAGGAAACTTGGAGCGGCAAAAAATCGGTCTATCGAAGACCGTGCAGTATAGAGCACACTGACTTTCGAATGTCAGTTGCGGAAGAGAACTTCTGCTAATTTAATTCAACCCTCAATTATCGGCAGTGCCCATCCCCTGGACGGCTCTAACTTTCATCCCCCTCTTTTGGCCTCGAGCTTCTTGATGCGGTGGTTGTCGAGGCACCAGAGTGTAATATACCTCCTTCACCTTCACCTCTTCCTCTTCCTCCTCTCTGGCCTCCGCCAATCTCTGCCGTTGCCGCACTTTATCCACGGATTGACGTTCTATCAGCACGAGTACTCCGGGACCCCGGATCCGCCAGATTGTTCCGATCGTTGCCCTTTGAGTACGGCTTCCCATTATCCTGGAACGCCTTCCCCTTTTCCACGTTCTCGTCTCACTATCTCATTGTATCACTTCTTTGCTCCCGTCACTCTATGCCCGTTTCCCATTATTACCAATTCCACGGCTAGTCTCATCCTTATTATCCAGACGTACTCCTTTTTTATCTTCGTTACTGCTTTTTCCTAGCGAAATTTCCAATACCATCTGTTCCTTAAGAATTGAATTCTACAATATCCCATAATCACGTATAATGAAACCGCAGTTTCTGGACATTTGTTCTCTTAATAATGCTCTATGTATACGAGTTCAGAAGATGATGTTAGAAAAAATATTTGTACAAAAAAGAGATGCGCCATGTGGCAGTGGTCTCCGGTGTAGTGAGCAAGTATGACATTATATTCGCTGTCTCTATTTCCGGGAACAAAGAAGAGGTCTTTCATATAAAAAAGTCGACTTAATATCGAAATGACCTTGAAGGCTGAGGTCAAGGTCAAGGTCAAAGTCAAGGTCACTAAAGGATGTCCTCCGCGGAATCCAACAACTTTTGTCTGGTAAAGTTTTTCTCTAAACTGCTTTCATTTTAAGATTTTTGGCTGATGGTTTTAAAATGGGACACCCTGTATATATATAATTGGTCGATCAAAGAATAAAAGCAATTGCAATTTTAATTTCATTACATACATAATTTTTATACGAATATATCTGAATTTCCGCATTAATTAAAATTTTCACCGTATAATAAAATGTACGGATTTGATGAAAAGGATTTGTATAATTAATAAACTGTAATAAAGTTGATTCCGTGCCATCGCAATATACTGTGTGCTTTTGGAATAAAATAAATGGATAAAAGTCATACGTGTACATGTAAAAACGGCTATTAATTACACATAAATGAAAGTTAATTATATCGACGTAAAAGTCACATAGTAAAAAGGGATTAAAAATTCGTTTAGATATAATAAATTAAATTAAATTTTGTCAAATGTCAGCCGCCAATATGCTTCGTTTCTCTTTTATAATATTTCATACCGATAATTTCGCGACATTTCGTTAGATATATATAAATATTAAATACCAAAAATAAGTTCATTTTCTCATTTAACATTTCACATTATAAATTCAAGATTCATGGATCGGCGAATGCCCACTTATGGTACTTTTACCTTTATCCGCTTCCGCGATGCGTAATAAAAAGGTTTATTGTTATCGCTGTTCGTATTATTATATTACAACCCATTTAAATTTCGTGGCACGAAAATTCGCTGCGCGCGTATAATTTCGAAAAAAAAAAAAAAAAAAAAAATGAAACACCCGACAAAAAGGGGCGAGAGAGCCATAATTACACTGCTCCACGTCGTCTGGCTCGTACATATGATATTTCCGTTTTAATTATAACGCAATTTATGCCCTCGTTTTCTTCCCTCGAATGTGCGAAAATTATGATTTATTTTTACGGCGGTCGGTGACGTTTCTAAATCCGCATTTTGATTTTCTTCCAACCGAAGAGTTTTATTCGTTTCCATCACAAGTTTTCAGAGTCCTCTGGTGTGTATAATTCAATTTATCGGCAACGAAACGAATTTATTTTTACTTTCAATATGTTAATGGGACATTTCGGATAGTAAAAGATATTTTAAAATGGAGCGCAAGTATTTTAACGAATTTTGTTGTTTTTTCGTGCTTTTATTTGTGTTGAAACCGAATAGGAGCAACCTACGAACAAATTGATTGAAACTTATTATTTAGAGGTTTTCAAAGTTGCTGATTACCATTATCTGTCATTTTAAATGTTTCAAATGATGATGTTTCAAATTTTTTCAAAAATGATTTCCCATGATGATGAATTCAAAAGTAGGGCATACCAAAATCCCGACATATTGAATATTATAAATTTTGCTCGAAATGTATAAAATTTTGTCCGCCATATTGGCTTTCCTATTTTTAATTTAAAAAAATTTCTATATGATTCGTAATCAGCGACCTCGATAACCACTACGTATACGTGCTAGTTTTGATTGAATATTGTTTATTTCGGCGATATTGGATCCGCCATTTTGAATTTTTAAAAACCGGATTCGTATTTAGCGACCTGGATAACCTCATCTATATATTCAGCTTCAAATATTTATGTCACCTATAACAATTAAAGAAAAATAAATTTTTACGAAAATAATTTAATTTTTCATGTTTACTCGTTTGTTAACGACAAATTTTTAATCAGATAAGGCAAGTTTGACATTTGTGTATGTGTGTGGGCATGTGTTATAAACATATACTAGAAGGATAACGGAGCAAAAGAATGTTTTAAAATATTTCGTTTTGCACTCGAAAAATGTAAAAAATTACGTCGAATGTGAGGCTCAAAGTGTTATAGGTTAAGAAAATATATTTATATATATAAATTTAAAAAAATATGAATAAATAAAATAAAAAATATAAAAAAAAAAAAAAAAAAAAAAAAAAAAAAAAAAAAAAAAAAAAAAAAAAAAAAAAAAAAAATGTGTAAAAGTAAAAAATGTTACAATTTTTTAATAAACCATCGTCGAATTTTTACAGAAAACTGAATGGAATTCTATTTAATTGTTCATTAAATTGTTAACGAATAAAAATATGTTTCTTATAAAAATATGAAATTTTATTTTATTACAGACAAGAATCTCATATTTAATCAATTTGAAAATGACAAATAATTTTTTTTTTCGTGAATGTATAAAATTAAAACAAGCGTTACATTGATTATTGTTACAAAATAAGTACATTATCTCTTTTTCACTTCTCTTCTCTTCAAAACAAAATTACAACTTCTTGTATTATCCGATCTTACATGTTCGAATATTACCGTTAAAACTCCAAATGATCGTCGCTATTAATCAATACCTCAATCTTAATTATTTCATCAAAATTTATACAAGCAAAAGTGCTTAAAATCACCCAAGGAACATGTATGAATTTTTTCATAATTTTTTGGGCCACTTTTGGAATTTCGGAACGGAACCATATTTTGAAAAATTCAAAAATGTCTCAAAAAATTCGGAAAATATTCACACGTACTCCTTGTATAATTTTACGAACTTTTTGTTCAACAACATTTTTTTGTAAATTCAGTCCTTTATCAACTAAAAAATTTTTCAAATCAAAAAAGACTAAAAAAAATCTGACTTTACAAAACAATGTTGTTGAACAAAAAGTTCTTAAAATTATGCAAGGAGTACGTGTAAATTTTTTCCGAATTTTTTGAGACATTTTTGAATTTTTCAAAATATGGTCCCGTTCCGAAATTCCAAAATTGGCCCAAAAAATCATGAAAAAATTCATACGTGTTCCTTGGGTAATTTTAAGCACTTTTAATTCTATAACATTTTTTCGTTGAGTTGATAATTTTGGAGTAAAAAATTCATGAACATTTTTATGGCTCCACGGTACACAACCGCCATTTTGGAAAAATCGGAGCAAAAAAAATCTGCTATTCATGGTTTTAGAAGGTTTAAACATCGGGACCACGATTCCTGGCGTTGTTATAATTAAATAAATACGTAAAAAAAGAAATTAAAATTAAATAAATCACGTTGAAAAATCACATTTTTTGTTTTAAATTGCAAAATTAACATTGTTACAAGTTTTTTTGAAAAACAAATACCAATTTTGAAGAAAATTTGAAGAAAAAAAAATTGTTTTCGAATAGGTATTTAAAATGAATGTAATTTTAAATAGCGCGCCACGTTACGACCGATAATTCGACATCTCGATTCCGATTATCGATTTGGGATGCACCTGTTAACATAATTTGTCGTTTCCTTAATTCTTATTATGTACGTGTCATCTGCATGTATTGTATAAAAACGTTATAATATACGCGCATGTGTACCTAAATATACTATTAAATAGTTATAATTCAATGTAAATAATAAAACATTACTCTATCTAACTTATTATTTGATCACATAAATAAAAACTAAAATTTTTATACATTTAGCATTTATGTTAATAATACGCCATATTCTCTTTTATAGTTACAATATGTCATAGGGTTACATTTCTCTAGTAAATAATAACAATTTACATATATTTATTATTGCACGTAGCATATCTCCTAATACTTAAAAGTCACAAATATATTTGTATATCGGTGATGCTCGAATTCTTTTTTGAAATTTCAATCCTTACGACACTTGTATAGTCGAGTCTGGGTCGATACATCTCGAGGTTGTCCGCTCATGCGCGTGACGCCTGGTTCCGCGCCCAACTTCGCCCAGGTCCAAAAGTCCACAGTGGCAATCTGGCAGTTTTACAGAATTCCGAATGGCTGGTTGACAATAAGGTTCCGCAAGGTTCCGTTTCTTAAAATTTGTCTCTACGTCCAAGCAGCCAGGCAAGTTTTATTTCCACGGAATTTCTGTTTTATAATTCTACATTTATCCGGCTTCGAAATGAGCTACGCAATTTTTAGTCAAATTTTGGAGCACATCAGAGGCAGTCAAAGTTTTTTGTCACTCCAAGCCTTGACTTGAATATGTCATTATCTTTATTTTACTTTTTTATCAGATAACTAAGAAAAACCGGTCTATGAGCTGTACAAAAATTGGTCTCTTGACCTATTTCTTGCGTTTAAAGCAATAGAAGTGATCTAACCTATACCGCATAGACTTGTTACGTGATGTTTACTTAAATGAAGCCATTCACATATTAAATAAAAATATAGAACTCGACCAAGTCACTATTTTCACGTCAATGTTTATTTCAACTTTTACAGAGAACATTCAAAATGTCGACCTCGGCAATATTCATCCTTGATGTAAAAGGCAAAGTCCTGATTTCGAGGAATTATCGAGGTGACATTGAAGCTGGCGTTATCGAAAAATTCATGCCTCTTGTGATGGACCGAGAGGAAGAAGGCAATTTGACTCCAATCATTCAGACGCCTGAATGTACCTACGCCTACATAAAGTACAATAATTTGTATATGGTGTCCACCACGAAGAAAAATGCCAATATTTCGCTTGTTTTCGTCTTTCTTCATAAAGTTGTGCACATTATGCAGGAATATTTTAAAGAACTCGAGGAAGAAAGTATTAGGGATAATTTTGTTGTGATATACGAACTTCTGGATGAATTGTTGGATTTCGGATATCCACAAACGACAGACAGTAAGATACTTCAAGAATACATAACCCAAGAAGGCCACAAGCTCGAGATTCAACCACGTATTCCAATGGCCGTAACAAATGCCGTGTCATGGAGATCAGAGGGAATAAAGTACAGGAAAAATGAAGTCTTTCTGGATGTTATTGAGTCTGTAAATCTGTTAGCCAATGCGAATGGCAATGTGTTGAGTTCAGAAATTGTTGGTGCCATTAAAATGCGAGTTTATCTTTCAGGGATGCCTGAACTACGTTTAGGACTCAATGACAAAGTTCTGTTTGAATCAACAGGTCGTGGAAAATCTAAGTCTGTGGAGCTTGAAGATGTCAAGTTTCATCAATGTGTGCGGCTTTCTCGATTTGAAAATGACAGAACCATATCGTTCATTCCTCCAGATGGTGAATTTGAACTTATGTCGTATCGCTTAAACACTCATGTGAAACCATTAATTTGGATTGAATCCGTGATTGAGCGACATGCTCACAGTCGTGTGGAGTACATGATTAAAGCTAGATCACAGTTCAAGCGACGCTCAACTGCAAACAATGTTGAGATTATTATTCCAGTACCAAATGACGCAGACTCTCCAAAATTTAAAACCACAATTGGCAGTGTTAAGTATTCACCAGAGCAAAGTGCTATAACGTGGTCAATCAAGTCATTCCCAGGAGGAAAGGAATATTTGATGAGGGCCCACTTTGGTCTGCCTTCTGTTGTAGGTGAAGATGTTGAAGGCAAACCTCCGATTCAAGTTAAATTTGAGATCCCGTACTTTACAACGTCGGGTATTCAGGTGCGGTATCTAAAAATCATTGAGAAAAGCGGATACCAAGCATTACCCTGGGTACGTTATATTACACAGAACGGAGACTATCAATTGAGGACGAATTGAAGAACATGTTAATAGTACCGATGAATTTTATATGATTTTATTTGATTTTCCATTCACATAAAGAAATCGTGTGACTGCAAGAACTTTCTCATTCAGTATCACATTTGTCTCAGGAAGCATCTGGAGACTTTTAGAACAATATTAATGTGGGAAGCGGACCAATCAACTGATTGTCAGTGGTAAATATTTTGTACATATGTCTCAAGAAAAATGTAGAAAAAAGAAATTTGAGCGATACGTTGCATTCTGTGCAAAAGTCATCAGCGTGCTTCACTTTAAGTTAGGCTCACAATAGTATTAATATTGTTACTATTAATATGAACTATTAATAAATTAAGACCTATAACAGTAAAGTGAAAGTGAATTCAATTCTCAACTGGACTCTTTTGTGTACAAGTGTCCGTCTATATCCTATCCTTTATCAAGTGGAGCAAAATCACTTAATATCTTGCAATAATAGTGTGAAGAAGATTTCTAACAAAAAACAGTATTTTACGTCACACAAATATACAATTGTATAATGTTTTTAATAATAATGTGTTTTCATTAGTAAATCGTGTATTAGTTTTTGCAACTTTTTTTTTTTTCAAGTGTAGAAAAATATTTTGACAAGATCTTATTTTGAAGAACATTTATAATGTTTCATAATAGTTGCATAATAAGAACAAATATATCTCCAAGGGTTATCACTTAAGAAATTTCCGCAATAATGAAACTTGTGCGAATACATATTTTTACTTTATAAATTATAAAGTTTTCCGATTATGTTGATTAATTCATGAATTTTTATTTTCTTTAATTTCATTATTACACTAAAAATATTGGTTGTAAATAAAAAATATCTTTGTAAAAATTCAAATTTAAAAATAATTTTTATGGTTGTTATAATTGTGGAACATGGGATTAAGTAAATTAAATAATGTAATTTATCGAACCATGCAAGTTATTATATGCAACGTTATTAATTATTCCAATCTTTAATCTTTTAATTCTAGAGATTTAAGATTTATTAGTTTAAAATCTTTAAAATTTTCCTTTATTACCTTAATTTTTTAAATTTGTGATATTTTTTATGAAAGATATCTTAAATATTCAATTAACCCAATAAGTCGTTTGAAGATTTAAATAAAATTTAAAAGATATGTATTACCAATGTACGTTTAAAAAACAATGGTTGTATGAATTAATAAGCTCTGCCAGTGTTCATAATTTATGAATAAACAAATATTTTTAACAAATTTGTCTCCATAATATTTTTACCTATATTTTAACAAGACCATGGATTATTCATGAAATGGTGAATAATCTTGTTTTATCTATATATAATGATGTAGAAAATTTTGCAATTTACTATCAAATTGAATTCTCATTTTGGCTTGAAAAATGTTGATAGTTGATACATTTCTTTCCGATTTTTTATACAGGGATTATTCCTCGCATGCTCATATATATTAGAGTTTTTGCATAAAATATTATTTACCTTCTTGGGAAATTGATTGACTATATATATATATATTATAAGTGCTCGGAGGCTTATTGGGTCATTCGCAGTGAATTCCATCTTCTTTTAAGTTGCTTTTCTCCATCGATGCACAAAGCTGGGATTAGTAGAACTCCCCCACTCTGCTGAAAAATCCGTCTTCGCCAACATTCTGCATAAGTGTTTTATTGAGGAAAAACATTCGTATTTATCACATTCGCCTTTTACGATTTCGTAAAATATACATTGTGTATAATAGTGCGGACGAGTTTTCCAATTCTGATATTCACTGGACAAATGTTTCGACGACTTTTTTACTTATTTCAGTATCTTTCGCGCAGTGTTCAACTTTGAACAGTATGACCTACAAATACATAACGTGATCACTTTATTGTTATTCATATTCTTTCTTTTTTTTTGCCGGTTCGCGGGAAACATTTGCTGAAGTGGAAGTGAAATTACCGACCGCGTTTCTTATACGTTTTCTCTGCATGTTACCGACTGGCACTCTTGTTACGTTCCAATTTCATCCGGTTCGAAACGTTCGAAAAGTTCGAGAAGGAAAAACGTTCCAAAGGTTCGAAAAGTCGAAACCTTCGCGAATAAACTGTTCAGTGTTCATCGAACAATTTTCGTTGCGCGGAAAGAAATGCAATTTAATCAAGTGTTATATACCGATCATACCGATATTATACTTCAGTGCTATCGCAGTGCAAACATCAGTTCATCGAGGTATTGTTCCGGCTTCTTTTCAGAATCATTGTATATATATATAGATATGTGACTTCGAAGGTAAGGTAATAGTGATATACTTTTTAAATTTTGTATACTTTCCTTAGTAGAAATTTGTCCATTTTTTTCTTACACTCCCTGCTGGAAAAAAGAGATAGAAAGAGATAGAAAAAATGAGATAGAAAGAGATACGATTTTTCTATACCTCCCAAGTATCCGATTTGCATCCCCAAACCAATATCGCTTTCTATCTTGTTATGTTTATCTCCGTGAAATGGAATGTTCTATCTCTTCCTATCACTTACTCTATTCTCTATGAAATGGAATAGCTTATCTCTTCCTATCTCTTTTTGTATC
>JAPYZR010001408.1:0-21706 GCA_030522945.1 Trichopria nigra | reverse complement strand
GCCGGGTTTTTGATAATTTAATTGTATTCAAGGAACTTTATAATTATTTTTCGCACAGACACTCTGATCCGAACTATTTACATATTGCTCGATTAGAGCACGAGCTAAATACGTCTGTAGTCGTCGAGAGACGTAGCGAAACTGTAAAAAGATTTAGTAATGAATTAAATTTAGAAAAAACTATAAATTAGAAAAATTTTTAAATAAATAAAAAAAGGACCAGTGCCTTCGCCCCATCATTGGTCAGACGTATACTATTCTTTTTAAAGTTTTATCTGCGATATAAAATGCAAAATGTAACTAAATAATATTCAACGTACATTAATTACTTGTATAATAGAAATATACAATTTTATTACATTATTTTGTTCAAGATTATGGATATATCTCGACTTCTAATTCTTGTATACAGTGATATTCATTTCGAAAATATTAAAATTTGTCAACTTTTCCTTTAAATGAGTAATTTTTTGTATTAAATCTTCACCCTTATCACTACACGTAATTTAAACGTCACTGGCAGGTCAACTAAAGCCTGACTCCATTGCAACTCGTGTATAGCGACCCAGGTTCATACATTGCATATACTCAGGTTACGTGATCCCTGATACGTATCTCGTGTAATTCCTTCCTGCGCTTTTAGAGAATTAACGCTCTTCTGTTGCAGATAAATGGATTTAATGTCAGAACCAATTACAGAGTCCCATATACATTGAAAATGGTTTATGAAATTTGAAATAATTACATTTTCATTCATAAATACAAGTTTAAGTAAGATCTTATTATACCAGTTGTAAACTTTAATTGTAAATTGATAATAATATATTGGCATATGTGTAATATATTGAGAATAATTATATTTTTTATTATATATTATATATATTTTCTCTTTTTATTTTAATCTGACATGAATGTGATTATAGTAATGTATGTTTGGGTGTGTTCTTTCAACTGTTTTATTAAAAATTCCGAATGTGCTAAATGCAGAAGAGCCCAATACCCGAAATTCATTAGAATAATTCAAATAACATAATCGAAAGATTAAAATTTATAATCGTAACATTTTCGGGAAAGGTCAGATTCCCGAAAAGTAAAATTCCGAAATGTCCAAAATCTCAAATTAATAAATATTATTGAAAATCCAAAACCTGCAGACCGAATGAATTCTCAAACATGATTGAAATCAGCAATATTAACAATGTATTAAACCTTTATATAGAACACTTATATTCATTTATGTTCAATAATTACATACATTAAGAAAATTTGTAAATTTCTGTAATCCTCCAACCCAATTATTGAATGTCAACCTGTTATAGAAACATGAACCTTTAAATCTTTCCGGTTTGTATATGCTTTAGAAATTTTGACATTTCAGAATTTTACTTTTCGGGAATCTGTACTTTCGGAAATTTATGGTTACGAATTGTAATCTTTTATATATACGTTTTTGAATGATCGTAATAAAACATCTGGGTATTTAGCCTTTTTGACCTATTAGAATTTTTATCTACACCCGTATGTTTAATATCGAATAATTTTTCAGTTTTTCCAGAGAAAGTTACATGATCATACAATTTTTGTCCGATTATTTTTTGCAAATTACAGATTAAGTATAAGAAATATTATTTAAAGCCTTATCCCACAACAGAATTAAAAAAAAATCAATTTTTTACGATGAATGTAGTTTAATAGCGAAAACCATTGTTTAAACAAATCCTAGCTTTTCTATCTAATTTCCTTCATCAAAAGTGTCAAATTAAAAATTTATATATTTGTTATAAATTTATTAATTCCAAGAAATTTTTGTTATAAAAATTGTCACATTATGGAATAATGTATAATAAATAACAAGGGTTGGTCCATATTCGTAAGAGAAATAATAAGTATTCGTAATTTCACAAAAAGCATATAAAACGCTGTACTTTATGTATGATAATCCAATATTTACAATTCACGAAGACGTCTCGATATTCGCGTAATCTAGACGTGTCCGTCCCGTTAAAATTTCACCGCCTTGGATCATTTTATCTCGTGGATTGTGATGATTTTTAAGAAATTATGCACCACTTCGAACTAAAAAAGGCACATTAAGAAGAGGTTTGACCGTAGCTATCTAATTCGAATTAATTTGAATCGGCGCATAGGGCAATAAATCACGACGATGTAATCGCACGTCGTCGCTTTCGCCCCATTTCTTTTAGGCGGATCCAGTCTTTGGTAGAAAGTGCTCAGGTCCCTCGGTCGAGTCGTTCAAGGAACCTCAAAATGCGGAGCATGGTCAGGTATAGTAACCGTATATGAAATTAAGTGTATACGACAAAGCAGGGACCACGTGTCCGGCTTCTCGGCGAGATCCGTGAATAAATTTTATATTCCACGTCACAAATGACAAATCGTGACTTAAATACTTTTCTACTCGGAAATTCCCACATATTGTAAAACGGCATATACTCTCTAAATCAGTCGGAGTGAACTTTCATTTGAATTCACTTCATTCATATAATGGTGAACTTTTACTCTAATTTTTTACTAAATTTTCATTCGAATTCGAATAAAAGTTCGACGAACAGGTTTAACGAACAGACGAGTTGGATTTCACTCTAAGGAATTTAAAGAGATAGCCGTGTCCCGCCTATTCCACAATATATCCTCGTAAATAATGTCATTATTGTTTATTATTACTGTTCTTATCTTCTTGGACAAAACTCATTTGAATCTTCAGAAAACAATTTTGCGCATTTTTCGGTCGCAAACTGAGAAGTCCACCTGATATACCGTTTCGTTTTGAAATTGTCACTTTTCGATATAGAATTTGAAATCAGCAAGATAGGAAGCACTCGAGTTATGAGTTCCGCCGACATTTTATTTGGACTCAAAGTAACATCACACTCGTTAAATTCCTTGGATTGAGAACTACTCTATTGTTAGTGACAACCTAACAACTTCACTCAGTGTAAAAAACCCGCTCTAAACGAGTGAAAATCCTGTCAACAATTAAAATGAACATCTGATTAAAATTAAAGTGAAAGCACATTATAATTGCAACGAATCTTCACTCGAATTAGAATTCACTCGGTAAGAGTGAAATTTCATGCAGAATCACTCCGAGGAATTAACTGAGAAAAAGAGTCCGTGCATTTTGCCCTACGTTATGTGCATCTAACATTGTTATCCCTGTTTTTGAAATATAAGAATGAACAATTTCAAAGAAAGCTTTTTCATTGCCTTTTGTGATGTAATTGCGATTGCGATAGATTTGTTTGGGACTTTGGAGTTTTATTTGATGCATTAAGCCATATACGAGCGAAGGCCATCATATGATATAGAGGAAGAATGAAGTATTATGTCACACCATGTTTTTTTATCTACTATTGCGGTAATGCTAAAAATAGTCACAACACTCTTCTTCAAAAATTTACCTAGAAATCAAACATTGTAGGATTCCGAAAATTTCATGTGTACTTTTGCAATATATTTGTTGGGTTTGAGGATTAGAGATATTAAAAATGATAAAAGATATATACTTGTTTGAAATAATCAATTGTCTGAACGACGAATTACACCAAAATATCCAAAATATTCGAGATCAGAGTACTTTCACCAAATATTTGAGTTAAAGTTATCAGCAGACTTTCTCAATCCTGCAGGTGGTCATTTTATTGGCGCTAGGATTGAATTCGATTGAATATTTTAAAGAATGCATAAATTAAAAAACAACTTTTCAATTTTCGGCTCTCTAACAAGTATACAGAATATATATATATTCTTTATTGTGTGTACGGACTATAGTCTTATGATAGTTTCGATCGTTATTTATTAGATTTGAAAATAAATATTTAATTATTTCCTGTCGATATATCACGATAAACATTATTGTTTATACTTCCCCAATGGAAGAAAGAATCATAAAATTTAAGGAAGAAACAAAAAAGTGCTTTATATTCTACACAAATTCTACACATTTCTGTCTTCGTCATTAAGCGCATCGCGTATACACTAAACTGTTTACTACTCAGCATATACCTATACTTCAATCGTGTATTCAATAATTACGGAAAAGGACTCGAAAGCCGAAAAGTGTAAAAAACTTTTATTTACTTAATTTGTTTCATTATATTATTAGTTTTTTTTTTTTAATAAATGTAATAGATTGACAGATAATCACCCAAGACGGACAGGATTTGGAATTGCTAAAAAACGGCCGAGAAATTAACACAAAATGAATCCGCATGCATATTTTTAATAACATCAGCCTTCGTTTTCATAATTACTATTTGCAGAAGTATCAGCAGCACAACTATTTGGGAACATTCGGTACGTATAAAGTATAAATATAGTCAGTCAACTACGTCATTTCTGAAGATCCTAGTAATTATCACTGTACTAAATTAAAATGTTTATATACGAAAATCATATATATTAAGGGGAAAAAAGTTATACAGACGCTCATAAGCTCGTTATGATAAATAATGTTATATTTACTTTTGGCCGATGAAAACACTTTTTGTTGTTAAACAGACACATTAGATAGTCGGAATAAAAATTATGTAAAGTTACATTAATATCAGCCGTTATATATATAATACTATAACCTTTGCAAGTTATTGCTCTGCTTGTTTATAATTATCGATTTAAAAGTGGGGGACTTGACTCTGAAGTGCGTGAGACCTTATTCTCTTAAAAATGTTAGGTTTTTGTCCTCCGCTTCATCATTTTACTCCATGGACCGTTCAATTATCACGAAGATAAATTGATGATACGAAATAGATTGTATATAGGAGTTTACGTTGAGTACTGTCCATGTCGAATGTGCCTATTCACATCATCCAAGATATTAATAGCTAACATTGTTCTGTTGGTCAGAAACATCTGTTTTTCTTCATGTGTATCATAATTTCATCAGTTCGAAGTTGCGCTTCGTCATTCTCAATAAAAAAAAATCAGCTACAGAAGCTATTCAGTTGTTTTTTATTTCATTTTCTGATTCTTTGGGGCCTAGAACGCGATCTATTTATTGAATAAATCAGGGGTAATTTATTTTCCTCAAATTGACTTAAGTTGAGTATAGTAGAACTATACGTCCTCCGGGGCAAGTCGAAGTAATAAAACACTACCGTAACTTTATTGAATTGACTATGATATTATTTACTAACTTTAATTACAAATAATGTTTACTCATTTTCGCAATCCCACTTGATACTATATGAAGTTTTAAATGACGTCATCGTTCTAAAAATATTGCAATTTGTATTTCAATATTTTAATGTAATAGTCGAATAATTTTTGTAAATGGACTGGAAGTTAAAATTAATGTTTTTTTTTTTACAATTTGAACTTCATCAGTAAATCGAAAGATAAAATAAAAATAGGATTATATACGTTATACTGTCAAACATACGACCAGCCAGGTTGTGTTAACAATATGCCCAGGTAATGCATTTTCTAGGGGCATTTTAATGATTAGGATACTTATATTAATCGTGCTTCACAACACCTTGTACGAATAAGTAATTCATGAACCCTGACTTACAAATTACATCTCGATCGCCATTCTCGACATTCAGGAGCACCTAGTCGCATGTTCCTCTATTCCCCATGCCGTGATTTCAGTCCTTTGATCTTGGCAGATTTTCAATCCAGATAAATCCTAATCGTTGAAATTTGCCTTAAAACGCGCGAACACGTTGCTTCTCCATGAAACTTCACCTCTTCGTGTGACAAATATTTAGCCGGGGAACTTTCACTTTTCGCGGCAAACTATACTATTTTCGGAAGTGCCTTAAGTCGCCTTATCATGTGTGAAACCGTCAAAATGAAACACGCGGACGTCCTGGAAGATGAATATCCCGACATCAGAAAAATTAGGTTACGCCGAAATACCCGGGTTAAACGCTATATGATCAGACCCGCGCGGAATCGGCAACGCAATGCTTCGATGTTGACCGACAACTGAAAGAAACGGTATTAACAAGACGGGGATAAGAGGTGTCCGACGTGTGTACAGAGAAGTTTAAGTCCTCTCTCTGACATTCCCTCTCTTTCTCACTCTCACTATTCTCTTTCATTCGTTCCTCATCCGTCTCGTATCCTTTCAATCTCATCTCCTCTCTCTTACATACTTAGCACAACGAAATCATCCTCTGGGGGCTTCCAGTCCTTTCCTATTTTTCGGATTGGTCTTTGACACATTCTATGTATCTGATCACATTTTTGGAACTTCAGCGTTGAAAAGTTGTGAAATTTGCTCTTTTATGTGAGGATTGGCTCTACGTCAAATCAAACAAATTTTTTAGAGTTAGCATTACCCTACTACGAACAGTACTCTGGAAGCTGAAATTTGGCGGGCACTACCAGATTGCTACCCAGAACCTATAGTTTCAGGAAATATTCTTTTGCCAACAATACTGGGCTAAGCTAGTCTAAACTTTTATATATTCAAAACGTGATCTTAAATACTTCTTATACCTTATTGAAAAAATATTCGCACTCCACATTCTGCAAAAGCTCGGGAAGATCATGTGAATATCCTGTAATTGAGTAAAAGTCATGCACGAGTGTGATCACTTTGGAAGTATATATACGAAAATATATACATAATCTCCAGGACAATGTTTTGCTTTAAAAAAATCTATTTTTGTATATATACATTTTTTATATTTACATTTGTTTATGTACATTTTATTCACTCCATTGTCAGCTTAGCACAGTATCAAATAACTCCAGCCTCACCCGCTATCGGGGGTTAAACATAAATCTGCACTCGACACAATTCGCGTCTTTCACCGTAACTTACATCAGCTAAGACTGATTTTTATTCATGGCTAAAGTATACAACGTACTTTATATATTACGACAGTACATAAGATATCTGAAAATCGTTATCCTGTTCTACAGAAATATAATCTTGCTCCAGAATGAATGCAGGACATATCCAACAATTAATATTCAAGTTTACAGGGTGCGACCTCTCATAGATTGTTTCCCGCTATTTCCGTCTCTTGAACAGTTCTCGTGTATTTTACTTGCCGTGTTTTTCAATGCACGTGTAGCACGTCACTATATACATAAAATTATATCATTCGAGATATCGCTCAAACACTCACGCGTTTTTTCTATTTACACTTTGCTATACAGGTATTTCTGCGGGCACTGTGCGTGATTTTGCACGTTTCGTTAAATGTAAATTTTAAAACAGCTTCAAGCCGCATTTTTTGAAAATTTTAAAATTACCATTTTCTACATTAATTCTTTTGATCTGTTATATCGTTCCTGATATTCAATAATGAGAATAAGTATAATTATTAATATCGATTATTTAATTATTATTAATCGTGTATTCCTTTTTTTATTATTTTCAGTGGCAAAATGTTTTTTAAAATGTTCTATTCTGTTTTGCACAAATGTTCGTAATTACCAATACTACAGAACTGACATCAATTATAATCCACGAAAGAAATTAATATTAAATTAAATCTCAGTTGCAACCACGTTTGTACAGACCTTACTAGATCAAATAGGTTTTAATCATAAATAGATTTTAAATTTTATATATGATCTACTTTGAAGAAATTGTAGATCTCATTATTAGACCCACAGATCAATATAGATCGCTGTGGATACAATTTTATTGGATCTATTGTGTGATCTTGATTTTTATACCGAGAATTATCATGTTTTTTTTTGCATTAAATTCTGTCGTATAAAATAAACGTCGTGAAACGAATCAATTTTGCAAAAGGCGAAAAGAAGTACTTTATTTATACAATTGAGATAAAATCAATAAGGTATAACAAACCAATGCATGATTATGTTAATTGTGATAGTTACCTTTTGATGATAAAACAAACAGAAAAGGTAAACCATTTTCTTATTTATGTAAGAAGTTCCAAATATACAAAAATACCCGAGGTTCCGAGAGAAAACGTGAACGAAAGTAATCATGCCCTTTATGGGGGCAATTTGGACTTTAATTTTTACAAAAATATACTTCGCGTTTATCTCTCGGAACATTTTTATATTTGGAAGCACTGTTAAAAGACAGAATAGTGAAATTCATCAAAAATCAGTATTTTGTATTTTTTGATTTTTAAGTAAATAATTTACTCATTAGTTCATTATATACGATATATTTGAACGAATATAAATTACTCCAATAAAAATCAGAAATCTGTTTTTCTGAAAAATATTACAACTACTTTGTATTCTTCGTTTTAATAAACTTACGATTTCATTTGTATCTGTTTTATAATAAACAATGTAGACATTCTACCATTCTTTTGCATTAATATTAATAAAATACTGTAATAAAGTCTTATTTTTATCGACTTCTGCTTTTAATGTTTGCCGTAACGCGACTTCTTTGCAAAATCTAGAACAACTGCATATTGACACGATTTAATTGAATACTACCGAGAAAACTGAAAGGTTATATTTATCTTTTATCACGTGTTTTACTTCCTATAACTGGCAGGTGATTAATTTGAATAATCATTAAATATTTCTAAGCGAGTCATTTTTGTAAATAATGTTGAATTCTTCTCTCAGACTTTTTTTCACACTTGAAATATATATACTTATTCTGCAAACAAAATATATATTTAAATAATTTGATATACTATCTATATATGATATACTTCTTTTTTAACATATTTCTTTTATAAACGTCAGTACCAAAATACATCATCCTAATAAATGTTAATAAAAATAATGAAGAACATGATATTGACCTATTAAAATTAGAAAAAGTTGAAAAGGTCATATTTATAAGCATATTTTTTAGATACAAAAGTATTATGAAACTAAGAGATGTTGAAATTAAATTCTTCGTGATCATAAAATTAATATTAAAATTAAACTTTACAATTAAAATTGATTTTTATGTAAATATATTCGAAATATAAATATGTATATGTTTAAATATAAAAAAACATGCATTACCGTTCAGAGCCGTCAATGGCGTTAATGGACGCATGCGAAATAAGTGCACGTAGGTATTGTATGAATGATTAATGCATATATATGTAAAGGTATGCCTTTTTTATTAATGTATCTTATATCCACACCTTCGTCTTGTCGTCAAATCTGCATTTCTCATCTTGTTGAAAAAGTTGCTATAAAATAATAAGAAAGTTAATACAAATATAATATAATAATATAAAATATAAATAAATAAAACTGATTGTATGTCAGGAGAGAAGCATCGGAACAACCTTCTTATCTTCCAGCGGATTTTATTCTTATGAATATTATGATCATTATGTTGCATAATAACATTCACCAACCCCTCAAAAAAAACAAAAATATTTGTTTGATAATTTATTTTTACAATTTAAAATTACTTAATGGCACAAAATATTTTAACACATCGCCCATATTTACAAATATAAATAAGTTCAATTACAATTTTAGTTCTGGAGCAAAATGCGAGAACAATTGAAATACGAAAGCCGATAAATCGAATTCTATTCCCTCGTGCGAATATGTGCAGAATTTAAATTAGTATGCGAATACTTCGAATGCTCCCGTACATTTCAGTCTTATCTGCGATCTTTACTCTTGGCAGTCCTTGATCCTTGATCCTTAAAATGCGATTGAATTATATTGCTTTTCGCATACACCTTAGTCGATCAAAATTTTCTGTGTGTATAAACGTATACTTTTTTTTTCTCATTGAATTTACCTAACAGATTGCGTAAAAGTACAAAAGTTCTGATAAAAAATTGCGATTGTTTGATTTGTTTATTTTCTCTATTATGCTAGTTTTACGCCATTGAAACAAAAAATTATCATCATCATCATTTCTATACTGTAAATATACCGCAAATTGGATAAACTGCGTAATCTTTGTGTTCCAATTTGAATAACAATATATTATGTTTAAACTGATCTATGAACGCCCGAAGGACCTAATATGTACTATAACTAGGTCCGGTTTGATACCATTCCAATCGATTGTAACATATTTTTCCCTTCCCGGTCGGCAAGGTCTTAACGTGCTTCGGGCATGTTGCATTTATTTTATACGTATATATACATATATATCGCGATTAGCAGAACAAATACAAATTGTTCGCAACTAGACGTACCAGACGACCAAATCTTGAAAGCTAATGAACTTTATGGCAGAAATGAATCCTCGCGAAATATTCATTACACGTTCATTGCACGAACTTTGTATATTCGAATATTGCGTTGAATCTCGAGTATATTAAACTTTGGTTTATATAAAATCATTGAGTTTCTTATCGATATAAGTTTCGTAAAGAAGGTTTCATTTCAATTATATATATACATAATTCCTTTTGATAGATTCGAATGATAGAATAAACAATATATATAGACAAAATAAAAATGTTGGAAACAAATTTTTCCTATATATGTCTACACGGAGAAAAATGTTCTTGTAAATTTTACCATACTATAGATGGCATTTTGAAGCCAGATTTTCGGCATGAGGAAAATGTCATCTGGTATGGTAAATTTTACAAGAACATTTTTCTCCGTGTGATGTCGACCAAACTCTCGGTCCTCTTCAGAAAAATATTTATTGTCTATAGAAACAAAGTGTAAAATAGCAGCATTCTCATGTCCACTTTTCGTGTAAAAATGAATCGTTTTGATGATATCGTAAAAACAAAAAAAAAAACAAAAAAAAAAAAATTTTTATATTATTCCAGAAATAACGTTGCTTTCTCTTACGTC
Organism: Trichopria nigra; assembly: GCA_030522945.1. Taxonomy (NCBI): domain Eukaryota; kingdom Metazoa; phylum Arthropoda; class Insecta; order Hymenoptera; family Diapriidae; genus Trichopria; species Trichopria nigra. The sequence goes on along the minus strand of JAPYZR010001408.1, from coordinate 11,002 downwards.
AATGATACCAGCTTTCAAATCTTACGAGTATGATTAAGTATATCCATAACATAGTTTTACTGACACGTTGCTCATATATAATATAATATAATATATATAATATTTATTAAGGGCAATCATGCCCATATAAAAATAAATAAATAAATAAATATTTAAATATATATGGTGAAATGGGCGATACGAGTATTAATATCTTTCATTGCACAGACTGAACTCTAAAAAACAGTTGACCATAGATCTTAAAAGTCGCTCTACTATACTTTCTCATGAATACAAAGACGTGTCGACGTGTACTTAAAAAAAAATTATATATTTTATCGGATTTAAAGATCTTACTTATTATGACGGATGATGCCTCCTTAAGACAAATTTATCTCAAATAAAACTTTCGAAAAATTTTCCAATTTTCAAATTTCCTCAATTTGTGTTCATTTGAAAACGCATCGATTCAAGTTTTTAAAGCTTTTTATAAATTGTATGAAACGTCTTTATTATTTGCCGGTTGTACTTATTATTGCCCCGGATGTTTATCTAAAAATCACGCTGAAACGGCGTACAAACACAATACATATCACTCGATCATTATATGTTCAGCATATAGATTCTTTAAAGTGATTCTGACATACCTCTGTTATTCAAATTCGACTTAATCCGGGCTATTCAAATTCTAATCACCCAAATTTCATATAAATATTTTTAATGTCACTTTACGCCACATTCGCTTTTTTTGAATGTTTATATTTCTTTCGCCTCGTGTTTTGCATTTTTTTATACACCGTTTACTGTCGTAGAGGTTAATGGCTTTTTACGATTCACCTTCTAACGATTATCATAATATAGATTTTTTTCGAGTTCAACAGATTTTCAAGGACGAATCTATAGCGTAAAAAATCATTGAATCGAGTTCGAGTAATGGTAAAAAAATGTAAGGCATGACAATTAGGAAATCGTGAAATTGCGGAGAAATAATTTGTTGTTTAATTGGGTAAGGAGGAAAATAGCTCAATCAAAAACTATTAGTGTTTTAACAATAACGATTCGTTTATTAAAAAAAAAATGTTCAGTTCTATTAAGTACATTAAAACGACACTTTGACGTGTTCTATATACATTACTCATTCTGAATATACATATATATATACCTCGATACGTATAAATCTATCATGGACATTTCTTAAGCCTATACTCAAAAGGAAAACGAATGAGGGCAATATTAATGGACGATATGTCTTAAAGTGTCCGGATATGTTATGTATACGTGCTCTATTTCTTTGGGTGTAAATGGTGAACGAGCTGATTCGAGTTGTGATTTCAGGTTACTCTTTTTAAAACTTGTTACAACATACAGAGTCTGACCTATAATCACAAAATATTGTAATAAATACTGGAACTCCATAGTGGTCTGCATTTGTTCATTTCCATCATTTAATCAAGTACTTAAAATGTTAATTAATTTATTCGACGTGTTCGAACTTAACACTCCTATTATTGTTGTGCCATGGTTATGTCTTGTAAATAAGTACGCTTAGGCTTGTTTAAAAAATATAATAATTAAAAAGACACAAGTGTGTTATGATCTTTTCTTGCACCCTCTATATTTTTAAAAATAAGCTGAAAATCCTTAAAATTCACGAGTGGAATAAACTCGATAAACGAGCGGAATTCACCGTACGTTGGTCCTTCGAGCCCGATTTTCATTGCAAGTACAGCCTCGTGTTCAACGATTATTCAACCTATTTATAATTATATTGTTAAACTATGTTCAATAGCATTTATATCATACACAGTAAGAAAAATAAAATTATGATTAAAACCTTAAAACTCGAATTGACAAGGTTTCGGAAGCATTCGTCATTAAGAATATTTTGACATGTCAAACCTTTTATTTTTTACTAAATATTCTAGCGATTAGTGTTTGTAGATACTCTTTTTTTTGTTACATTGTTATTTGTCATAAACACAAATACACAAATAAACTTATAATATTGAAGCATATTTCAAAAAATGGACGCAAATTCTTAAAATTTATTTATAATTTAAGTGAAAAAGAGAATTTGCAATAGGCTGAAATATTATTTTATATTTCAAAAAATATTTACGATTCCAACTTTACAATACAAAATGTTTATTATATATAATATAACATTATTATAGTTCTGTAGTTGTATTATTAAATACTACAACAATATTTAAATATTAAACATAATTACCTTTCAATATAATTGAAATTGTATATTATAATTTTATTGTAATTCACAATTATAATAATTTATACATATATATGTTGTATCCATACACACATATATGTAGACATTACATATAATATTCTAATGATAGTTCAACATTAAAATACAAAATGAATATTATATAAATATTATTATTGTACTTTAATTATATATTATTAAATATTATATATTTCACTATATTGTATTATAAATTATTGTAGTAATTTCTTGTTATGATACTATACACAATTACATACATATGTATATATATATATGTATAAAGACATTACACACGTAACGTTCTAACGATTAACTGAACATTAATAACTGTACATTTCTGCACGATAAAAGCTTATGTTTGAATTATTTTATCCGGGATAGCGCGAACGCAGTTCCCGACTAACAAAAATTATACGCCCGAGATATCCGCATTAGGGATATTCGCAAGGGTCAGCTCAACCGAAGTGCAATGGAAGAGCCTCATCCTGGAGGAACCGCCTTCATGATCAGGGTTTCCTCTGCGCCAGGTAAGTATGCTTTGACGCACTTCGCTGCCGAACTTGTACTAAACGAAGCTCAACTTCACTAGTGAGAAAGGTATAAATTCATGGCTAACCTAACAACGCCATATAACGGTTGTTATTGGTACTGATGAAGTACGAATACTCCCGCCGCTCACGCCCCTCCTTGCGATGTTAGGTTAGACGCTAAAACGAGGGATATTTAAAAGTCAACAATACGATCGTGTTCTTATCCATCTTCATATCGTATACTTTAATAATTAATAGGTCTGTTTTTTTAATTAATAATTAATATATAATATAATCATTAAATTAATCTCATCGCTGACCTATTTTGTTGGTTATGTTAGTCTCGTATATGTATAACTTGGATCATTTTCTATTTGGTACTTGAATTATAACAAAAATATATAAGAGGTAATATTAATTGTTTTGAGATATTCTCGAATGTAACAAACTGTTTTATGCGTTTATTAAAATATCTGTAATGGAAATTAAATAATTTGTCCGAAGAGACCTGTATCAGTCGAAGAAGAATATTGATCAGTTTAGAACATAAAAAATAAACATCTATATGTTTCACCCCTTGTTGTGTAATGTACTATAATTGTTTTAAGAATATAATTAAACTAAATTGCTTTTAATTGAAAACTTGTTCTTTCTTAAAGCCGCAAGCAAATGTTAATCCCAAGTCGCTTATCACTACCAAGATTATAGTCGATAAGTTTATTATATAACTAAATATAACTAAAATTTAGGATATTAATTTTGCCATTCTGCAAATTGTATTCTCTATTTAACAGTATATTATGAAACTTCGTAAATACTTTTATTTATTTACTAGTCATCATCCCAGTAAACGAAGAAGTATATTGAAGTACAAGAAATAGAATTAAGAATATTAAAGAAGTATTCATTTTAATTCAAATCGAGTGCTTTTTTCTCAATCCTATTTCTTGTTCTTGAATACTTCTGAATTTACACGTGAGGGTTACATCACTCGTAGATATGTTAACAATCAATCGATCAATAATGAATTTTCAACCGATATTTTTTAAGGAATATATCACATTGGGCATTACTAAATAAAAGAATACCTGTAAATAGTAAATTGAATTTTTATTTAGGCCTCTCAATTTAATCACGTATACAAGTACATTACACAAGAAAAATTGGTAGAATTTTTCAACACAAAAAAAAATTGGAAATTTGTATATTGTGTATAATTATTGGACAATGAAAAGCATGAGATAAATTTGTTCACGCAAAATTACAGTATAGTTTATTTCATTTAAATTGTAAATTTACAATTGTAAGTCTATGATTTCTTCATCTCCAATTTATGTTACCTATAATAATTCCCTATAGTTCCTACTACCACAATTGTGGCTGAATCTGCACTTGTTTATCACTTCGCCGCTTTAAGTAAATGCATTATATGTTGTATTACAGTAAAAGTTTATTTTATGATTTTGCACATTTAAATAGCCGCATATCATAATATGTTTAAACTATTGATTCTCTGATGCAATACTGAAAAGATATATCGAAACCGCTGTGTGATATAAAAACAAAACCACCTTCCAACATTCTGGAAAATACTTTCTTCAATTCCCCTATCTGTAATTCAAGCATTTAAAAAATAATAATGATAAAGCATTTTTCCTAAAGCTGCTTCGTTGCTTGCCTTACATTTAGCAATTACATGAAAATTGATTAACATTCATAATCTCCAAACCTTGCAAATTTACCTTATAGCAGTATTCATTACCCGCAGTTGTTATATAGATTGAGCTATATTCATTATCATTGAAAGAGCAGATTATTACATGCTCAAAAATCAACAATTGAGACACGATGTACAAGCTTAAGCATCAGTAGTAGACCGTTTTCTACTTGAATGAGAAATACTTAAAGTTTATTTGTTACTTTCATCTATGAATGACCTGCTTCAGTCTTATTCTTGATAAAATTGGAAATTAATTATTTAGCGTAGGATGTACATATTCAAACAAGGTACACATCGAGATAACAGTAAAATCCAAGTTGGCAAAACATAAAACTATTCTCTAGAGATTGTAAATATTATATTTTATATTTTACTCAGTCCGTCAATTCGCTGGTAATGTTATTATTCGTGATTGACATTTTTGTCTATATAAAGATGCGCAGTATCTGGTTATATACTATTTAAAAAAAAATGTTTAATTCGGTGTTTAATTCTTTTGACCTTGCTTATATTTAAATATTCTAAATTAACAAGTTACATTTGAAATATATAGCAACGAGTCTGAGTTAGCATCAGCATTAGCGGTAAGCAATCGAAATTGAATAATCTCGATGTCAAATATTATTTATCGATAAGCTGCTAGAATTATTTTTATTTCTTCACCTGAACTGCAGTTCAAGACTAACAAATAATATAATATAGGACAATAATCAACCGTATAATTGGTGTCGAGATGCTCGAATGCTAATTGCTTAACGCTAATGCTGACACTAATTCCTTCTTTGTTAATGACGTTAACCCGAAATAATCTTAATTAACTAAATTAGTAAAATTTAAATCTAATTTTCTAGCCGACACCGGCACGCTATTCGGTACGGAACGTGATAAAATTGACTGGTACTGTAGTTGCGTCGCTTTACGCGCAGCGTCTTGTTAATAGCTGTAATTCGAATTATGATAACAAATAATAACAAATAATTCAAAAGAAATTGCTTGTGAATGTCTCTGGCTGTCATCATACTGTTCTACAGTATAAACACTACCAGAAGGTCTGGTACACCCTTGAATCTGTGTGCCGATGTTCTCGTACCACACTCGAAGGTATTCGGAAAAGTCTCACGTTAGATACCCACGATTGTAAAAAGTTTTGTAAGAACGTGTTTTTCTTAGTACTGTCTACTTATCATTAACGACAAATGATTCCTCCTTCACAAAAAATTCAACCACTTCCTCATCCATATTCTTCGTATCCGAGTCAAGCTCGTCAGTGTCAATATCTGCAACAAAATATTAACGCGTTTTTTAACTTATATCTGTCGTAACGTGTTTTGGTTTAAATTATTTTAAACAAAGTTTAGAACATATCTAAAAACGTAATACTCACTACAACGCAATTCAATACGGCGTTTCTTCTGACTATTCCAGTCATCGATACGTTTTTTCCTATATTCTTCGAACTCTTTCATCGCAGTACTACGTTTCTCGATTAATTCCTAAAATAAATTTGAAATAAGAATGTAAGTATATTCAAGTCATGAATGTATTATAAATTGGCGTGTTTTCTAGAAAAATATACCTTAGAAGCACGAGTAAGACGCATACGATCCTTGCTTTCAAACTGAGCCGAGTACTTTTTCAAGTTCTTCTTAATCTCCTTTATCTGCTCTGCAGATAATAATGTAGGTGGTCGAGGACGCCAGAGCAACTGGTTAAAGCCATTCAAGTTGACTCTCTTAAGTATTCTTCCTTGGAAGGTCCATATCCAATAACCGGTATCAACAGATGTCTTCCAACTCGATACAGCAGTTACTACATAACTGAAATAATATATTTGGTAAAGCACAAGAATCATCATCTGATTGAAAAGAAAATGTAAATTGTTTTATATTGTAATATATATTCATTTTGCTGTCAAAAAAAAACTAAGCCAATTTCATTGCAACAGTGCCAGGTGAAACGTTTACCAGGCTCTGCGGCTGCTTGCCTTCACATCCGGATGATTGAAGCATATTTGAATTGATCAAAATCTCCAAAGTTTACTCAATATTTTTTTCTTACTGTTCAAAAATCTTTTGGTCAGGTTTCATGCACGTACGTAGCAAAGCGAAACAACTGAGTAGACTGATTACTTCCACTTCTTTTCATCTACATATATTACACCTTGATTTTAATATTCCATGCATTATATATAAGTAAGTAAATAAGTTATACTTGAATAAGTACTATTTATTTTTTGAATATTAATTCGGTCCAAGGTTAAGTATTGTAGTATATTCGATACCTTTCACACTGCAGTATAAAATAAAAGAACTACGTAAAGAAATGCTCATGCAAATAATATTCCAATGGTATATAATGCAACAACGTAACCTTGAGAGATACATTTGATTTTTGCAATATTTACAAGCCAAGTTGAAGCCAAGTATTGAAAACATTATACGAGTAATTGTCAACCCTCTGTTGGCTTACAAGAGTTTATGTGATGCGTATATTGAAAATTAGAAAACTCCATTACTCTATATATGGTATATAAATATATTTTCCATTTTTTTAATACCTATATTTTAATATTTTTTTTTTTCAATTGAAACCAACGAGTTTCAAGAAGTTTTGGTTTTTTGGACAAGTTTATTATTTTTAATATTTTATTAAGCAAAATTTAAAAACTTAATAAACTGTTCAATGCTGTATTTAAATTAATTAGGAAAGGATTTTAATTTTGTTCAATTCACTTTATTAAGTTAAAGAAACTGTTAAATTTAATTTGTTTTAATCAATTTTTCATTAAAGTATGTATGTTTATACACACACACCACACACACCACATACCTGCGATGTATACAATTCTTTATAATTTTATCGTTATTTCATATAACATTCATATCCCAGTAATCGAAAAGTGATTAAAGGTTCTTTAAAGGAATCGAATAGAATTAAAACTAGGAAAGAAATGACACGATTGGGTTATTATATTAACCAATCACGACATATCTCTACCTGTTTTAATTCCATTCAATTTCGTTATTGAAACTTGAATCCCTTTTTGTTTACTGGGATTTATATAACATTCAATGTTAGCATTATCTACCCAAATATTACTTCCGTATAGGTTATAATAATAATATTGATAAGATTAATATAATAAATCAGTACAGAAAAACGTTTTATTGTACCTTTCATCTAATATGTAATATCCAAAAGTATAAATATAATTTTAAATAAAATATATTTTTTTTCTTTTTATTTAAATATCGTTAAAGTTGAGTGGATTTTGTTGTGAAAAAGTTGAGTCAACAAAGATATCAAAATGATAATCAAGTCATATTTATAAAGTTACTTTTGCGATAAGCTAAGTCTACATTTAACGCTTATAAAATCTTTCAAATCAAATAATAATATATATGCGAATGTAATAATATTTCTTATTCACATTAAGACCAAAAAATCGAAAAAAGTAAAATTTTTTATATCTTAATTTGGACTAATTTTTAAATTAAAGATCCTTCATTTCAACATTAGAATTCTTCATTTAAGAATTATTCAAGTTTGACATATTAATATTTAATAAGGTTATAGGCCAGAGTATTATAAAACAAAGATACATCTTATACATAACTATTGTAGAAACAGTTAGTTTTCTCACAGCAATTTACAAATTGAAGTAATCAACGAAAATAATTAATGAAATTTAGCTAAATAGAAATACAAAATAATTACAACTCACCGTCCAGTTGGGTCCCATTCAACATCAGAAGTTTGATAATGGTCAGTTGAATTCATCACCGTAAATTCATTAGTATCAATAAATTCTAGTGTACCAGCCATGTTATTTAGCCCAGCGAGCACGATAAATTGTCCAGCAGGAGACCAGAAAAGATGATTGCACGCTCTCTTTTCTAGTTTTTCTAAAGAAATGTGGTAAGTTAATTGCAGTTAATAAAAAACCTACATTAGGATATACATGACATTACTATCAAATTGAAGTAATAAACATACTCAGTAGAGAAGGTTTGTGTCCACAACGAACTTCATAAAAACTGACATTAATGTTTGGAAGTTCTCCATGAATAATAGCAAACTTGGTGCCTACTGGTTCCCATGCGAATGCATGGATTGGTTCCTTTATTTCAACGCTGTCAACAGGAATTTCTTTTTCTCGCATGTGGAAGATTTCGAAATTATACGACATTCCCTGAAAAACAGTTTGCAATCAAATCCAACATCCAATTTCAATTAAAGTAAATGAAAATTTTACATTTGCTAAAACTTACAGTATATTTTTGTTCAATTTTCTCCTTCTTCTTAGCAAAACGATCTACTTTGACGCAGAGATAATCTCCAGATTTTTGCCAAAATATTTTGCAATCGGCAACATTGAAAAGATTTTTGTTACGGATCTCATTGCGGCTGTAATAAGAACGTCAATTATAATTTGCATCAATTACCATAGAGTACAAATCTTTTATTTCAATTACCTTGGAATTTCTAAAAGTGTTACTCTTGCTGGTACATCTTTATTCTCTGGCACCCAATAAGCAAGAATATTGTCAGAAGGAGACCAACTGAAATCCCGTATACTAACAATCTTAAAACTTTTCTTGTCCAATAGGCCAAAAGACTAAAATTAAATATAAATCCAATATTAAAAAACGTACTGGAGTTAAAGGGTTACATGAAAAGCAGCAAAATATTTTACCGGTGTTTCGTATATACTCAGAGTGTCTTGTCCCATAATGTACGCTACATATTTGTCATCATGAGACCAACGGAAAATGGGCCAAATTGATGGATATTCTGGAATGAAAGATCGTTTCTCCTGACCAGTCAAAATATCCCACATAATAAGTTTCTTTTGATCGCTGCTGCCATCACCTCTTGGTGTATAAGAGACCAAATACCGTTCACATGGTGAAAAATCAACACATTCAACACACTTTTGACCAAAGCGTGCTTGCTGAGTAAAGTTTGGTCCACCCCATAATGCAACTCCAAGTTTATGGAAAGTACAAAGATAAGTACCAAGTGGAGACCATTTGACGTAAGTTTCAGTCCAGCGCTTTAAACAAGAATTATGTATTTTACAACTTACAGTTTTAATGCATTATTTCCAATAATTATTACTTACAGAACGTTCTTCGATACAGGTAGGTTCCGGAGCAGAATTTTGCCAGATTTGCACGGAAACTGAAGATGCATTTCCAACTAATATACTGAACTGATCATATGCATCTGGTTCCAAAAGATAGTTATGAAGATCACTCGCTGCAGTATATTTTTGAGGTTCAGGAGGTGCCCAGTCATTTGCAATATTAGAATATTTCTTAAAGTCCGTGAAGAGATTCACTTTAAAAGTATGCTGCTTATCGATTTTATAGTTGTTGCCATTCGCTACTGCAGCAAGAGCAGCTTGCGGATCTTTGTATTCCAAAAAAATGTATCTGTATCATAAAATCATATCTTAAGAAATGACTAGTATATTGTGTGTAAAATTATGAATAAAACAGTTACCCTTTTGTCATTCCTTTCTCATTTTGGGGGTAATATTTATTAACAATTGTGCCGTACTTGCTATAAATTTTATGAATGACAGATTGCAATTTCTCTAAACGCTCCGGCTCTACCTGTGGTACACCATCAATAACTATTATGGATTCAACACCATCGGTCTCTGATGGTTTCTGATCAAGGATATCGCAGAGAAGTTCTATAAGTGCAAAAATTAAATTTTAATCATTATGACCTCCAATGTACTCAAATTTGTTCATAAAAATTACAAAATTGTTCATTAATGGACAAAGCTAAAACGACATGTTTCAGGGGGCAATAAAACGATTTAAAATTTCAAATATAGAAACATTTTTTAAATTACATATTTTTTTTGCACATAATACATATATGTGTTTCATTAAAAAAACGACATAGGTTATGGTAGGCCTGGTCATATATGAGTATCTCACGGATGCGGGCGTGACACTCCAAAATTTACGAATTCCTGACAAACCTTCATCAGTGATATCATCTACGAAGTCTTCAGGATCGCTAAAATTAGGCTCATCGTCTTTTTTAGACGAGTCTTCAACATTCTTCAATGATTCTTCGTTATCTCCACTTTGAGGGGGTTTGTCAGTCTTTTTCGCCATTTTCGCACTGATGACGGAATTTTTAGTTGGAAACTTGGAACTTGCAAGACCTGGGGACACCTTGGTGTCCAGTTCCGTGATGGAGCTGTCCAGTGTTCAAATCAGTTCAAGATCCTCCGCAGCTCAGTGCAGACCGACGACTGCCGACGCCGATTTTTCTGAAATCGCAGGCGAACCTGCCGCCACCACTGATATATTATTATATCAGTGGCCGCCACCTACGGAAGTATCTAATTTTTTAGAATATTTCGTATATCCATTTTAAATTCTCTTAGATTATTGCTAAAAAACATAACAAAAAAAAAAAAAAAAAAAAAAAAAAAAAAAAAAAAAAAAAAAAAAAAAAAAAAAAAAAAAAAAAAAAAAAAAAAAAAAAAAAAAAAAAAAA
>JAPYZR010001407.1:0-51929 GCA_030522945.1 Trichopria nigra | reverse complement strand
AAAATGCGTATTTGAGCTTGAAAATTGATGTACCTATGTTTTATGAACCGCTAAATACGATAAAAATAGTAAAAAAGTTCTAGTCACCTCTTTGACCTTGAACTTTGAAGGTCAAAGTATGAAAATTGGTATTTGCGATTGAAAATTTATATACCTTCGTTTTATCGTATTTAGCGGTTCATAAAACATAAGTATACCAATTTTCATTGTTTGACCTTCAAAGTTAATGTTAAAGGTCAAAGAAGTAACCGCAGGTTTTTTTTCAATATTTTTCCTAAATTTAGTGCATTAAATTGACCTTATATAAACATCTATTACGTTCGAAAAGGTTAATTTAATTAACCATTGTGAATACAGAACACAATGGTTCTTAAGCTGAACCAGTTTTTTTTACATTCCTCCGTGATAAATCGTCGTATAATAAATTCCTGTATTACGGTTTTTATTTATATATTTATTTTTTTTCTAAATACGACACAGTCCCCTGCATTGTTATTGCACAAAAATCGACTCCCATCGATTAATCACCGCATCGTATAGGCCAGGCATCAAGTAACTCAATTGTCGACATATAGATCATTATTCGGCTCGATGCGTATGAATGTATATAGAATCGTTTCACCGTCGCCTCGTTATTTGGCTACGGTCCGAAAAGAAGATCGCGTCTGCGCGGCACGTGCACAATGTAATATTCCAAGTGTGCGCGGCATACCAATCTATTATACGCGGTGCCGCATCGGCAAGTGCGGTAGCGGCACATGCACGTATAAAGGGGGGAGCAAAGGGAAGTGTGGCGGGTATATCTGCGAGTATAGGTAGTAGGATGTAAAGTGCAAAACGGTGCCGTGGGAGCGGAAAAAAGGACGCTTTCGCGAACGTGAGAAGAGGAGCGGGCGAACGGCTCGCAAGCTCACTGGATAGAGACGAAATGACAAAACGGAGAACGAAGCTGCGCTTGAAATTCAAGGAATGGAGCGGTGAGGCGCTTATGAAATATTCGACGTATCCTCGCAGCGAAGGCGCGCTTGCCTCATCTCTGTGCCAGTGGAATTTATACAGGACCAAAGTGTTTCTTAAAAGCCTCCCTATATAGCACGTCGCTGATTCGATATGCCTGCGGAGATGATACACCTGCGGGGACGTCGGAAACTTTTCGCAACGACGCCGTATAGCCTTTAGCTATATACATATACGGAGACCGGCGCGGCGCTCGCTGTAAAAAAATGAAAAACCGCCACGCCATTGAATTACGAGCCATTAAAAAATTATTATGCCGCGCTCGGTTTTTACGAACTTAAAAGTTCTGTTTTCGAGTAAATATGAGCGAAACTCGATCGCCAAGTAAATGCGGAAGGAAAATGCATCCTGACGAGATAAAAGCGCAATTAGGTAGTCTCAAATCGTTAAGTCGAGTAGCACGAGGGTTACGCGAGCCAACCCTTAAATTCAATCAGTGCAAAGTCGCAGACTTTTATCGAAGAATAAGATGAGTTCCTGAATGTTTCACTGAAGGTGAGCGAGCTAGTCGACAAAGTCCCAACGAGTTTGAAAATGATGAAAAAAATTATTATTATTATTATTATTTTATGCGAGCTGCTCGCTTTCAGCCAATTACATCGAATAGCTTACTAAAAGTCGTTTCTTTCTTAAAACTACCGCTTTCTTAACCTCCCTGTAAGCGTTTCAAAGTGTTGAAAGGTTAGAACCGTCTAAAACGGTGTTCACTTGAGATAATGACAATAGAACGTACCGAGCTTGTTAAATAAATAACTTGTCAACAAAAATGTAATAAAGACAATTTACGAAAGCGTATCGGGACCGCGAATAAAAAGCAAAATAATTTTTCGACAAATCCCCTGGTATCACTCGTTACGCGAAAATATATTTTTATATGCTCGTACATTAAGAGGAAAGGGAGATGGTACGATGTTGACTATCATAAAGCCTGGATGGAAATAGGCCATTTTATGGATTTGAAGGGCTTATTTGTCTCGGGAGAGGTTTGGTCGTTGTACTTCGTAAGGGGAGGGAAGACGTCGGGGTCAGGTATCATTCAAGGGCGAAGCAAGACAGACCAGAAAAGACATTGGAGTGTACGGCGCGCGCCAGAGATACGCACTAAAGTCGTAAATATTTATCAAGATTGGCCCGTGGGGAGTGCCGCCGGGTTGCGTTTGCTTATACTTCCGGCGGATCGTCTAGTGCTTCGCTTTCCGTCTTGCTCTCGCGGATTGCTAGTACGCGATTTTCGTCACCTCTCCCACTTGCGGAGGAGTAGGAGTAGAAAAGGGATAAAAAAAAAAACAAAAAAAAAAAAGAAGGAGAAGCTCGGAAAGGGAGTATAAGGAGAGAGAAAAAGGAGAAAACATACTCAGCCCCTGGAGGGCTGAAACGACCCCGTTTCACAAAGACGTCGACGATGTCGTCACACCGTCGGCAGACTCCTCGCCCCCTAAGGACTCCGGAATTTCTCGATGAAATGTTCGCAAAAATTTTCACTGCCCAGCGGCACACCTCGAATGCAGGCGCGAGAAACTCCCCAGAGCCGAGAGCAAATTGAATGAAACCTCCGTGATTGCCGAGTCGAGAATTCCACCCCACCGCCGCACGGCAAATAACACCAGAAAAATATACTAATTCGACGTTTTCCTATTCTATTTTCTCCCACTTTTAACGCTTATTCAATTTGTATCCCTAGTTGCGTTTTTATCCGCTGTTTAACGCTTGTTATTTAAAAAAAAAAACTAGAAGAAAGTCTGGATATTTTTAGAAGGATGCCAAAGAGCTGGATTAATTTCGAATCAAGATTTGCATTGTTTACAGCCTCCGCAACTCTTACCGATTACGCCGAAGAAGATGTAATCTTGGAAAAGTGGTAAAATATTCGTAAGGTATTGCAGGTGAAGAATACTTTCCAAGATTTTAGAAAACTGGAAAGTGGGTTGCATCTGTGTGGTAAATCGCAGTTCTTATTGGCAGAGGGAAATATTTGATTTCCAAGCACAGATGTAGATGCTGCAGGACAGTAAATCGAGATGAACCGTAGCTTATTCCTTTTGTCGCCAGTGTTTCAGACCGATTGCTTGCACTGCGGAACATCCGCACGTGTAACGAATGCGGCTTCAATCGAGATCTCATCCATTTTAAGTAACCCCGTCCCTACTTCGCGGCAAAAGGTCCGATAACTCTCGATATCGGAAATGTATCTAGATCGTTTTGCGAACCTGGACACTGAGAAACCTCCACCTATGCCAGAGTCCCTTGCACGATCTGGTCGCCTATCGAACTTTGTATCGTGGGTTGCCGGGCGACCGATCGACGCTGCGGAAAACTTTCAAGGAAAACCTCGGGAATTCTCGGAAGAGTCCTCTGTGTGAGGAGACGCTTGAGTGAGGAAAGAAAAACGCCAAGAGAAAAAGGAGCGAGTGAAATCAAAGCAATCTTACAAAAGTATTGCGGGATTGAAAATATTAGCGCCAGTCGCGCTGAAAGTACATCGATTTCGTAATGTATTGAAGAAGAATGGTTCGTACGTTGTCGTCAGTTGTTAGAGCGGTTAAACTATAAGAAGTCTGAGTGCTGATTGACAAATTCTCATCGTACATACTACTTGTAATTTGAATCGAATTTACCAGGATGTCACAAAGTTGTCGGTTAATAATGCAGGATTTATGTGATTCTTGACATAATTTTAAGCAATAAAACTCTGGACAGAATTCCGGTTCGATGCACATTATCTGATTGCTGATTAAAGTCCATCGATCAACGGGAATATATTTTTTTTTAAAGGTGAATCGTAAATCATTTTTCTTAATATTCCATATGACGGACATAAATGTTGAAATTCCATAGTTTGCGGCTTTAAAAAATTTATTCCTCGTTTAATTATAAATTTTTCACCGAAAATAAATAAAGTTACTATTGGTCTGCCATCTTATACGTGCCATTTCGAATTTTGAAAATCTACCATAAGATTCATGATCTCCGACCCCAAACTCGTTGCATTTCACAATAATACACAATAATAATTAAGAATATTTTATTATTTATAATTCTAAATCAGTTGTCAAAGTAAGGAAGCAATAACTTTTAATTACATGAACAATATATAACAAAAAAAGTCGAAAATATGAAAAACTTGTAAAACAATAGCGTTTTCAGATTTTATTGAAAATATAAATTTTTATGATAGATGTGACCCGAAGGAATATATTCCCATAATAAAGTTACACAATTTTTGTTCTGGGACACCATGTACATCCGAAAATACCGAAAAAAACATTATTTTTCACTTGTTCTTCGTATTTTCAATTTGTTACGTTTAAATTGCGGAAAATTTTATGTTCATTTTCGAAATCAACACAACATAAAGCTTAATAATTCATACAAAAGAAAAAAAAATTATACTACACCTTTTATAGACGAGAAAATGTCCGTTGATCGTGAATTATGGGACATCCTGAATAAGACTTAATTGTATAATTATTTCAAAAGAGATTTGTAAAAAATATATCATCACTTAAGGATTGATGCATTTCATTAATAATGGAAAAGCAGTATGAGCCCGGAATTCCACGACGGAAAAAGCAGACAACTGGAATTCCGGAAGAGATATTCCATCTGAGGAAAGAAAAACGGAAGAGAAAGGAAACTAAGTGAGGTGAGACGACGCGCACAATCTCCGCGGGAATTGCATCAAGGATATTCATCACGAGAGTCCGGGGATCCCAAATTCAAAGCAGCTGGTGGATTATACCCGAACAGTCGGAAAGAATTAGTCAACGAGTAATATGCACGTTGGACGTCACGCAGAGCGAGAAAAGAAAAATAATGGTTTTTGCCCTGCTTCCACCGCGAAATTTCACGATGATGTTTTTCGTCCCTTGAATAAAGTAATTGAAATTTTGTCCAAACGGTTTATTGAACCGACAAAGGTGTTGTGACAAAGGCTGCACAAAGGGTGCGACGGCGGCGGTGGCAAATGATGGTATATAGAATTATTCACGGTTTTAAAACGCTGACTCGTTCAATTCGATGCGCTGTGTTATTTTCATCCTTGTATCAGATGTTTCGCGCCATATGTACTTTGAAAGGATGATTAATATAAAAATTGGCTTGTTGAATTGCCGATCGGCATTTGAATTTCCGTCATGTCACTATAAAATACAAATTTTATCTCTCACCGCATTTGCCTGTTTGCACACCAAGGGCAAGATTCCGTATAGAATCATGGATTACTCACCTGAAAGGAAAAAAAAATAGCGCGAATTAATATTAGAATTAAATGGTAAAATACGTAAAAAATATTTAAGAATAGCTGTATTGACATTTATCAGAAGTCTTATAAATAGAGAAAGATTTTTTACGATAAACGAATAATGTAATTCTCTATACATCTTTCATTTGCAAGTTACATCTAATCTTTATAAACTTATTTATAATTCCTTGGTGAAATAAGTATTATTTTGGACGCATTCTTTTATCATTCATCCATAAACTTGTTTTTTTTTTTTCATATAAGAATAAAGTCGTAGAAAGGACTATAACGATTCGACGAACCTCTAAAAAAAATATGACAGTTTGAAGTTTTCAGTCGATATTTTAGAAACAAATGTTTTGAAAGTATCACGTGGGAGTTGGTATGAATTACTCGGAGTTGTCACTAACGCGACATCTCTGACTTTCCGTACATCCCTCGGGGTATCACCTGAGCAACGAACATGTACATCGGAGACGACGCGCGTCTTGGTCCCATTTACCTGAGGGCATTGAAGGTTTATAATTTATGGTCATTTTCGAAATTACCATTCGAAACCTCGCAGGCATTAGTACAAACTTCAATGTGACTGGAGATACGGCCTGGAAATGCGTTCTATCCCCGCTTAGCATTTCTATAACAGTGTAGAAACTAGAAATCAATACTGATTCAATAATAACTGTAACACGTTAGTTAGAAAACATGTCAACTGTATGTATGGGCAGTGGACATATATCATTTATTCACAATGATAAAGGAATATTTTTTTTAAGTTATTGCTATATAGTAAAATTTTTAATACGTATCCGATCAGCGTCTCTGCTGTGCTTATAAAACGCACATGCACCTCTTCATATAAGCGCGCAAACAATTGCATTTCCCTTGTGGTTAAGTACACAGTAAAGGAAAATTGCTCGCGGTTCTGTACCCACAAAATATAAATCGCACTATATACACGGTAACACCCCGAGCCTGAAGGTGCGCATGATATTCGCCTGAAGGGATGCTTGAAATGTTTCTGGGCAAAGTTATATCAAATTCTCTTCGCAAACTTTGTATATTCGAGACAAATTAATCACCGAAATGTTGTGTAAAAAGATATACCAAGTAAAACCATTGTTTCGATTCCAGTACATTTCATCTCAGAAATTTTCCATTCCATCGTAGAATGAATATTTTGCTAAAAGAAATGTCAAGTCATTTCATCGTGCCACGCTACATTATGTATATATATATATATATCTATACTATAATATTCAATTTAACATTTCAACATTTTTTTTCTGATGTCGCTCACTATTTATATGTATGATTATAATTCGAACAATTCGATGCAGTTCTGATTAGTGAACTGCACATTTGTTTGATCAGGGATACCTATAATAGGAGGTATGTTGGATTATGTGTACGGCAGAAAAAAGTGCACAAATATTATATATATCATTAAGCCCCATGATAGATGAAACGATAATTGAACACACGAACAAAAAGTTTGAAAATCAAATAAAAATGGATATATATATATATATTTAATTTCTTTTTTTTTAATATCTTGTAATTAAAACTACTGAAATATGTTGATTTGTTTATTCGTAACTATACCGTAAAAATATTTATCACTGCAATAGAATATTTGGAAGTAATGGGAACATTTCTGGATATTAATATACCGATTTCAACAATTATTTATACATAAATTATATTTGACAGGAGAATAAACGGTCTGACGCAAAAGTTTCAGCACTAAAAGCCATAAATGCCAAACATAACCAAACTGTTCCCCACTATTGGCGTCGAGACGCATCAAATTCATCATTCATAATATATATACCAATACGCCGAGCAACTTGATGTATGCGTTAGAGGGATGGCGATTGGCGACTATTGGTTAATCTGTTACGTAAACGGCTACTCGAATTCATAACCAAGTCGGAATCGCAGTTTATACAAGCCGTATATGGAATAGAAGGTTTATGAATTTATGTGCATTAGTTTTTGCGTACATTCGATAATTGAATTTAAAGTTAATTTCGTATACTGAAATGTTGTACAAAAATAAAATATAAACTACAGTCGAGTTATGAAAAGATTTTCGAAAAGTATGAAATTTATATCGATGTGATGGATTTTAGACTAATTAACAAGATTTTTTATGTGTCCTTGACTTAACGATATTGGAATATAATAAAAGACACATAAAAAAACTTAATAATACCTTATCTAACTGGTGAATGCACTCGAAATCGGAAAGTGTCTGCGTGTTTAAAGTAAAGGTTATTATTTTAATTTAACAATTCATTCCATTTCTTAATATAACAATGTCATTCAAGTGAATTGATTTTCGATTTCGATTAATAATTATTATTCTTTGCTGCCAGTTAATGAAATGTTGGGAACAGATATTTGACGATGACATTATATGGCACTCGTGTAGTATAGGCAATGTTTACAGATTTCTTTTTATCAAAAAGTAATGAATTCATATCTATATAGATCAGTGTATTCGCATGTATTGATTGATGTAAAAATAAATTTACAAGTTGTAATATATAAAATGTGAAAGATAATAAGTGTTACTTTTATAAACGTGAAAAAGTGATTATTCCTATTGTGATATTTACGTAAGGAACTACTTAATTCTGGCCATTGTGGCGAAATCGTGGAATTTATCAATAATTTTTATTTATATCGAAAATACTGAATATACACTACGTTTTTAAAAATTTATTATTTACTTTAAATTTTTCTTTTTTCTTAAAACGCAGTGTATTATATTTATCGATATTTGCCGTCTCAAATTCACTGAGAAAAGAAGTGCACGAATTCATTAAAAAACTCAGAAATTAACTAAACTCTCATTTCTGATACATTTTTAACCGATTCCGTACTATTTCTGTCTTATTAAGTAAGTACTATTAAATTGTGCCAAAAAGGCCAATCAAGCATGACGACACTCCAGTACCTACCGGATATACGCCTGCGTTTTAACGAAATCTAAAGAGTGATCGTGGCAGCAATGAATGGATATTTTTCGATATTGTTCGGCACTTCCGCTTCAATAGGATAACTTCTTTGCATATCGATAGGTAGATAGATAGATATAATAGATAAGTTCAGTTTCCAAAAGAGTGTTAAATAAATTTAATGAAGTCGATTTTTAAAAAATTATAAATTAAAAAATGTACATTTATTCTTTAAAAATTGATTATACATCTCATTTTTTATGTACAATATATATGAGATATCAAAGATAGAAATTTTAAGAAAGCCTTATATATAATTTAAAAATTGTCAAATTTCATTGTAAAAGTGACAAGCGCGATCCGTGCGGATTCCATATAAAATGACAGTTGCAAGTAATTTGTATGAAGCAAACGAACCGTTTATCGATTGATCACGAACTATCCCTGTTAACATCAAAGCAATGTTCAGCTCTCACGATAGATCTTCCACACGTGGTAAGCAAATTAAGCGACCCTCAGAGACAATCTGATAATGCCGTTATCATGAAATTGCAATATCGACTCCACCAAAATTAATCCAAAGCTGCAGTCGGAAAATGAGAACGGATATCGAATGATATTCGTTGCGTGACCCTTCCCTGAACTGTGTACTACATCCTCTGATTGTCAATGAAGTTAATTACGTGTTCTCCTCGTGTATTTGTATAATTCGGGGATAATTTGATTGTACTCGGCCTTTACGTTTCAGGTGTTATGCAGAAACTGTTGTTTCATTTACGTGTAATTTGTAGTGTCAAAAGGGTGAATATAAAAATCAAAAATATTGTGAGCATTGAAAAAATATTCATAATTTTGTTGGTATGCTATCCTATAGAATTATTACACGAACAGTAATAAATAAGTTTGTCGGTTTAACAAAAGATTCTATAGTATAGTAGAATTAATTTTGTTTTACTGTTTTCTCAGTCCCTCTTTAAATTCTTTATCTAAACTAGTTTAATCTGAACCACTAAATAAAGGAAACATTAGTGATTAATGAAGTTATGTGAACATAAGAGAAACAGCTTGATACCGGAAAATTCAATTCCTCGAGTACAACAAATGTCCGATAACTAACTTCAATTGCAGTTTCGAAATGCATTACGAATTATATGAACAATTTCGCTCAGTCCAGAGTATTAACTTTTCCACCTATAGCGTATGAATATGTGATCTGTTCCGAGGATAAATGGAGCGATCGATGTGTTGAAACCAATAAAACAATTTTACAATAAATAAGAGAATCAATTAGCTTAGTGCAGAAACAATGTTGATCGAACTGTAATAATATAGAGAAATTTATAAAAAAAATCTCTACAAGTACAAGAATCCAGATGACGAGTGATGATAAACAATTAGGTACATTTTTATAATAAGTTATTAAAAAAATGTCAAACAACGCAATGGAAGATTCAGTTTATATACATATCCTCGATCACATATCTTTCAAACCTCTAAACCTATGTACAACTAGTTTGTAAAACTAAACTAAAATTTTATAAATGATATATCTGAATAAAGTTGCATGAGAAACATTGCAAAAGATTTTAAATAAATTTATAAGTATCGATTAATATATAAACATCTGATGTAATTAGAATATTTTTTTTTTCGGAAGAAAAAAAAATATTTGACGTGCTTATATATAATCATCACGATTATTTCAATAATATCCTTTAATTGTGAATTCTTTACAACGGTGTATACCTAATAATGTATGGCTTTACATAAATTAAAAGTAGTTTTTATTTATTGCTCTCCATTCTGATTAAATTATTTCACAGTTCATCGAGTTTCTCATTAATTAAATTAGTACTACTCCTTATCGACTATTTACAATAATTGAATTAATGCAATATGAAAGCCAGAACGAGTAAACGTCCAATATCTTCTCTATGAATATTAAGAGCTATTTAGTAAGTCGATAAAAACAATATCGCTCATTTTCGTTGAGAGACAATACAATTGCCACAGTGAGAATGTTTGCATGTAATCTCCGCCAAAATAGAAATAAATAATTGATAACGAATAGATAACGAATAGTATATACTATTATTACATATGTAATCAGTAATAATCATTCCCGATATTTTGTTTTGTTTTATTTCTGTGGTTTAGATTTAAATAAGCCCAACCATCACTGTTACTGGATATAAATCTCGTTTCAAGGTGGTGCATTCTTTTTCGATGCAAAACTGCTTCATCAACGGTATTGTTACAACGCGTTACTTACAGCGACTTGTAAGTTATAAATCATAAACGTCAAGCTCATCGCGAAACTACCTATTTCATGTCGGTTATGGAATAAACGCGATATAGGCACAGGACGGTAAGTTGGAGTGAGTTCTGAGGAATGAGGAAGATCGTGCAGGAGATTGGGAAGTCTTCTTCCTGCCGGCTTAAACCAGTAGGATAAGGCAACGGGACGCGATACTAGGCGACGTGCGGTCGACTCGTGGCATGGGGTCTTGGTAAAGCGCCTCGTAAACCCGTCTTGAAGGACGTTTATGAAATCAGGCACCCTACCTGCAAGCAGTCTAATTTATCATTGTTCCCGCGTGCCCTGTTCGCGCTCGCTCCACGCAATTTCGTGCGACGTGACGGTCTTTTGGCGCCAATTAAGACGTTACTTTGACTACCGACGTCTAAATGGTTCCCGAAACGATCAAACGGAGACTGTCGCCTGTCGAACCGTTATGAAGATCGTTTGAGCTCCATTTGACATTCTGCGATAAACATGCCTGTCTCGTGCTGATTTACGCATCATTAGGCATCAGCTAATCACAACCAGCACAGCTTATAATAATCGGCAGACTCATCCGGTAAATGATTCGGTAACATACTGACATGTCAGTGAATTGTATGATTCAATCAACATATGTTGCTTTCCATTGACCGTAAAGAAATGATTATACTAGATGTGTATCACAGTGGCACATCGAAGTAATGTAAGAGGTTCTCGCTTAATTGTAAATTGATTGCACCTATAGTTATCCCTTTTCTTCACATTCAAATTGGCAATTTTCCTTTTATGTAGAATTAATAGATACTGCGAAGGATGGAATCGAGTGGCCCGTCAAGTATCTCAGGATGGATAGATGATTGAAGTGGTAAACGTAAAAAAAACGAAATCATGGTATATGTAAAAATAATCTTATCATTGTATTCACTCGATACCAAATATCAAAGTAGGTTTGATATACGCATAAAGCGGTTATAATCCACGCAGGTTTCATCATTGTTTCTACTGAATTCTTCATATTGATTCTTTATGCCCCAATTCTATTGTTTTCCACTCAATTTAATATTTAATATTTTTCTAAATTAAACAATATTCCATTGTTTCTTTTTTATTGTTAACATTATTAGTCCTTTTTTGGCACTCTGTATTTATTACTAAAAATATGTATAAAAATATTTACACTAATAAAAAATAACAATTTTGTGAAAAAGTTACAAAAAATCTGAAAAACTCACGCAAGTTCTATTTGTAATTTATTAGTATTTTAAATTATTTAATAATGTTTGAATCTAGTTTAAATTGAAAAACGTACGACGCATGTCATATAGTCCTGAAAAATTTGCAACACTTCCTTACTCTAGCAAGAGTATGTATATAAGAGTATGTAGAACTCTATCAAAAGAAGCATGATACGTAGAGCCGCGCCAAACGAACATCTATTATATGATAATGAAGCACATATATCGGTACACTTTTTATATTCAGAATTCGTCATACACAACAAAGTAACTATTCATGCATCAGGAGTTATGAAAATCGCTTAACTACATAAGCACCGTTCAATTGATGACAAAAGTGTCGAAAATTTCTCTCCATTTATAGATGTCGAAGGCCGAAATATGTCCACCTTTATTAATTATTTATAACCATTTTTTATACGTTACAAACGCCATGCTAATATTCCATGAAGCGCAATTATGTAACAGGTCGTGCACTATATCGATACAGTTCCACCAACTTTACCAAGATGCAAGTTGCAGTAAGGATTTACGCCTGTCCGTCCCGTGTCTGCAATTGTCGATGATTACAAGAGTTTAATGGCCGGATTTTAATCGATTTCGTAAAATGACGGTTTGGTAAATGAGAGAGTATAATCAGCACTACCACTCGCAGTCAAACATAGATTTTCGTTTCGGTTCTTGGAATAATTCTATTCGAATTATGAATTTCAAAAACTTTGTATTTAATGAAATAGGATAATCTTGAAGGAACGAGAAGTTTTCCGTGCGGGAAAAAAATATTGCAACGAACGACTGCATCGCAAAGGCTTCTTATCAGCCTCCGATGGAAGACGCCATTTTACGCCTTTGAAACGCCTGTCTCTTGCGAAAGCAGCACTTTCAGTAACAGTTTCCTCTCCAGCTTCCGGATTTCCTACTTTTTCCCCCTTCAACGGGTGAAAGGTCATCCGGCACCTATATGCCCAGTGCGCAGTTCTTGTCGGATCAAATTATATTACTCGCAGATATCGTCCTTAATGAATCTTCACTCGGAGTTGGGCGTAATCATGAAAAAAAATGTCGTTCCGTTTCGACGATCCGGAAGGTCAAATAGTCATGAGATTATCAAGCAGTAATGAGGAATGTTTTCATAAATTAAAAAACGCCACAGTATCAATCAATATTCATCGAAAGTTTGATAAAAAAAGCGCTTGTGATATTTTTATGAATGGCCTTTGACGTCAGACTTGGTAACAACGTTATTTCTTTATTGGTCATTTCTCAATTAGCCAAACGACTGACGTGACCTCATATTTTTGATATACATTAAACTTGCAATAAAAATTAAATCGGATACGAATCATATATTCTCTTATTATATATATAACATTACATTAAATGTAAAGAAAATATATTTAAATAATATATATACTTCTACATTACTCGAGCGCAAAAATATTTAAAATCTAATTATCTATAATTATATAAGCAAAACGTAAGTAAACCCTTCTTTACGCTTTAAGCATTTCCAGCCAAGTTATATGTGGCATATTTTTATCTCGACACTTTATAAATTCGTACAAATGCAGAACATGGAAATATTACATTCTTTCTAATTAGCATTGTCGTATATTTAGATATCTGTCTTGACGAAAATCGCGCAATGATTCTTTTGTGGTCGCGTTTATTTTTACTTTGTACGCTGTACTTAATTATTCTACATTATATAATGTATGTAATTACTTTTATGACATGAAAATAATTACGCTCCTGTCTTTTTGCGGACACTGCTTAATCGTAATTAAATGTTTAAATCTAAAAATGTAGCTTCACGTCTCAGTTACACTAATCGGGATTGCGTGTTTATCCAAGAATATTTCCGTATTCAAGAATGGTTTTTAGGTCACAGGAATATCGCTTTTAGATACTCCACAATTAATGTAATTGTTTCACGTTATAATTTTGATAAAAAACGTGCAGTGTCTCCTAGACACTGAAGAGTCTATTTGCATTTAAGTATATTTAAAATATTATTTTACGCAAATTTAATCACTTTATGAATTTTGTTTCAGTTTATTTTCTGTCTTATTCGAGTCTCATTTTGAAAAATTGTTCGGCGTAAGTCTGTTCCAATATACAATTTACATAAAAGAAAAAGACATTCTCGATACCCTGTAGAATATTGATCGATTGTTATAAATATATATATGAGCTCTACTAAAATATATGGTTTCAGTACGTCCGAGACCTGGTAATTCGTCACAAAAATGATTAGAAATGTATATCGTTCCGGAAGCTTCTTTTAGGATAATTACGTATTTGTCTATACTGTACTGTTTAGTTGTTTTTTTTTTTTTTTTTTGATCAGAAAAAAATTTCCATAATTTGGTTTCATTTTGACTGTATTTCAACATATGAATGACGGGTATATTTTTGTCGGATATTTCGTGGATTTTTATGTCCTTATTGGACAAACAATTATTATTTAAGTACAAATCTACAAATTGGTAAATGCGCATCAATACAATATTCGCGAATGTTGTATCGATGATTTATGAGACCGCATTACGTCGCATTTACGACACAGATCGATTTTATAACGTTTAAGATGACGACGTTTTTCCAACATTATCGGTATTCATTATGACATTTATTTTTCGTTCTAAAATATTAAATATATTATGAAGAGATGCAGAATCGTCTATAGCGCAATCAGGTGAACGAAGGGAATTTAGGGATTTCCCCTTTGGTATTCGGGATAGGACAACAGCTCGGGTAGTTCGGTATGTGGTCGTGGCATCTGACCGACATGTAGTAGGCGAATATACATAGAGAGCAGCTACCCGCCGGTGACAATAGTTGGAGAATGCTATATATATATCGCGTGTCTGAGGAATAATATACCCGTTCATACTAAAACAACGCAAGCCGGGGGTCGCGTCGTACGACATTACAATCCCTCTAACCCGTTCAGTGGACATTGACCATTTGGCGCGGTCTCTCTTCGTCGGTCGCTTTGCATTACTCGTAAGCCCCTCTGTCCCACTAGAGGCGCCGACGCCCGGTACGCTGGAAGCGGCAAGCAGGCATATTGCTGCTATTAATCATGCCTCTCTATCGAGTGTCAGTCGAGAGTGTTGAATGAGAGAGCTTGGAAAGGATGGAGAAATATACGTACGCGTGCACCGTCCAGTTGCCCGTATTTGGCACAATTTATCGAGTGTTTATGATACGTATATATACGCAAGCACATTTATTTATTCTGATATATACATTATAGGCTCAAAACTAATAATTTCTGGTAATTACCAAATGTGCATCGATTTATTGGACATTGAAGGAAAATGGCAAATTCTTTTAAATAAATCGACAATTATCGGGCGTACTTTTTGCAAATCGCATATAACGCGTACAGTACATCGAGCAGTAGATGAGCGATGCGATTCGATGGAAAGACACACCGGAAATGCCACTGCTCTCGATTCGTATCGCGGATGTGGCCGGGAATCGATTCCAATTTTGGCGGTTACGAGCCCGCTACTTTTTCCATTTCTCTCTCTCGCTTCTTTCTACCTTTGGCAGCGTGCCCAAATTATAAAATCGGCAGGACCTACGAAAGATTTTGAGAATGAAAAGCCTATATAGGTAAAGTACACGATAAATTAAAGTAAATATTTAATAAAGTGAGCCCACATGTTTCACGACCTTCCGTGCCAAGTTAACTTTTAAACATTGATAACTCATTAATTGTTTGAGGAAAAATTAATTTATATTATGATTATATATACACTCTGATTTTATTCTATTCTTAAAGCTGATTGTAATTTTTTACAAACGCGACCATTTACAGAATGTACATCGAATAACGAATCTTGTTAACGTAAAGCTTTCTAATTGCAAGCACGAAAAGCAGCATATCGATATGAGATAGAATATGACTTGATATCGCATTCATTCCACTGCGTAAATATTGACGAGCATTTTCATGTTTGCTCGTAGCTTGATGAATCTGCGCAAATAAAGTATTTTCAGACGAATTACATTTGAATGCCTCATATCCCACAAAAGTGCTTAAATGCATGTCAGGTCTGTAAGCAAAAATGAGATAAGATCAAAGTTTCGTACGTAGTATTGTAAAGATTCCATCACTGAACAAATGATTTGCAAAACTGTACGACGAATTTATCAGACTTGCAGCGAGACATTTGTCACTAAAAATGACGACGATGCATCAGAATAGTCGACGGATAATTATAGATAACACGACATTACACAGTATTCGTAAGCAATTGTCCGTGTAATTACGACATTGCGATTGTATTAGTATGATACAGCATTAATTAGAACAGTCGCCGCGAGTCGCCATGCAGAATTGCCTGTGATCTACTCCGTGACAATTTAAAATTTTTCATTATTCTTATACGTATAGCGTAGTGTACAATGTTTTCTCATAAGAAATCGAAAAGGACACGAGTAGCCAGACGAGTGAATGTAATTTCTTAATTAGTGCCAAATTGTTGAATTGGACACATTATATCAATGTCAAAATTACATCGGTAGTTTTCAATTTGTAATTGTCTAATTTCAAATGTCTAATTTCAAACAATTGTAATAAACGTTTTTATTTTCATATATTATTACATAACGAAGAAGTAGTTAAAGGTTATGAGGATTTGCCCATATACATCAAGTCTAAATTACATTAGATCTTCTGCATTGGTTTATTAAAGTAAAATGATCCAATACTTTTTTTGTACTAAACTTAAGGAAATGTGCGCAACGTTCGTATTGCTTTACCAGGTTGCCAACAAGGAAACCGCAAACTTAATCGCGTGGTTCGCTAATATGGACAGTTTATGCTGAACTTTACGCCCAGGTAAACTAGATTGCATCCTGACCCAAACTACGCAATGCATCGTAGTCTATTCTCGTTGTGGTAATTTATTTTAGCCTTTAATATGAACTCCTGTAAGGCCGTATAGAAGTAACGAGGAAAGCTCAAGCAATCTTCCCAGCTATTGACTAGCAATGTTAGAACGACAAATGAGACCTAAATCCTTTTAGTTTTTTTATTTCAGCTATGCCCGTAAAAGTGAAATACGAAATACGTAAAAAAAGGCGAATTCATTTGAAAAAAAAAAAACAAACCATCATCAGCATGAAAATACATACGCATGCACTGGGAATAAAGACATACGCAAACATCAACAATTTTTCTTCATTCGAAAACAATGCACGGGCAGGGTGACATGACGAGTGAAAACGAAATACGAGCCAAAGTCCTTGGAAAGTAATGCGCATTAACCAGTCATTCCCTTGTGTACAATAATCTCCCAGACCCTCGTCAGAGAACATTCTGCCATCTCGAGAAAAACTATAAAGAAGTCGTATTTTCTTTGAAGCTATAACGGGGAATTTTTCGATGACGAACTTAGGATCGTGACTGCGACGCGTTTTGTCGATGTGTCGGACAAACATACAGCGGCGATAAGAGTTCGCATTTATCAATGGGGCTATGAAGCGGGTCTCGGCATCGACTTGAGTGACAAGTGGCAGCAGCACGAGGGCCAGTGAGACTGTCGGTGCTCTGAAAAGATGAAGCCAGAGAAGATAAAAGCCCGAGGGCTTTTACTAATAAGGGGTTGCATATCTCGTTCTTCGAGTTCTCCATCCTCTTTAAAAACCCTCCTGTTGCTTATGGAAGCAAACGGGGTTCGCGATAAATTACGCCGTATTCGTATTTGCGCGTTATGCTCGCTTTTACGGACGGGAATCGTGACTCGCACTCGGAACTTCGCTTCGCCTCGGGGAAGCTTTGAAAGCTCGAAAAGGGGACAGGTATGTGAATTCAAAATATACGTACCTGTTGGTAATGTACACTCGAACATACATACTAACATTCTGACAAACGTATAAAAAAAATATATATGAGAATATCAACCCGATTGCAACGCGCGGTAAAAATTGAGCAAAAAGTCTGTCGACTGTGACGTTTGCGAGAATTTATTGCCCGAACATAAAAGCTCAGTTCGTATATAAAGGGCCAGACACTCGACGTAAAAAATAAACATATATAATTCCATAATCGAACGTATAATAGTATACGTATACTGAATGAGCGGTCTGTTTCTGACGGCTGAAGGGGTATAGGGGCATCACCCTTCGGAGCGGAAGAGTGTATATAGGGCCAAGTTGGAGTATTATATAATCAGAGACTTGTGTGACGTACGCATAGCCGTCGCAAATATACATACAACCACCTGCGGACACCGTATATATGATAGCAGGGTCGTGGACTATCAGATCGACTCACGAACGAGTGGTGCAACGCATCGATCTTGCTTTGGCGTAGAATATATAGACCTTTCCCACGGGTGAAAACGTCGTTCACTACCCCTTCATTGGAAGATTCAGTTTTACTATATAGATGCCTGGTTATTCATTAAAAATATTTTGGTTTTGAATATACCTTCAGCTTATCTTCAAATTTTCATAATCTAAAATCCAGGTTCAGAAATTCAGTGGCGCGATTTTTTAATTTTTTACACAGAGCGCAATTATGTTTTGTTACCATTAATTATTTACAAAAAGGTGACACATAAATAAGCAAGACGTACATAATTCTTGAATGTAGTATTTACAGATAAAATAATATATATATTCTTTCGTTTATAAATCCACAGTAAGAATTAGTTTTCGCGACGAGAATTGAACCTTTACTTTCATTCACACTTGCAAAGTTATAATACAATAATTAAAGGTCTAAAATTGGGGTTTCATATTTAATGGTTATATTTTTCCCTATGATAAATACTCTGGTTTCCCTTCGTTTAAGTTTTCAATGTAATCCGGTTATATTTTGCAAATAGTAGGCAGGCAAATTTTATTAAAAAAGAATTTTAATTTGATTAAATAAACGCTTTTTTTCATTCCACTCGAATAAATAAGCAGCGTGAAATTAGGGTAATCTGCTTTCTCCGCCGGGGATTAAGTATATAAATATCAACTTTTTCTATTTCTGCTATTCCTGCTTTTGAAATAAACTTCAAGCATTAAAATATGTGTTTATTTATTTTATAAATTTATTAATATTAATTTCATTTCGAGGAATAAACGATCATTACAACATGCGTCTATATATCTACCTAGTAGGCGTGCAATTGAATATACTGTCATTAGATATTTAAATGATTAACAAATTACTAAAATAATAATATTGAAATTATAGGAATTATAAAAATGAAAATATGTTATAAATTTCCACGTAATATTACGTGTTGTATCTTTACAATTGTGAAGTCAAAATCCAAAGGCGACTAGTAACTTAAAAAACATCTATATACAATAAAAAATGTACTATTTATAAAAAATATCACAGAATTGCTCTCTGCACCCACTCAGCTCCGTTAATAGCGTAGGACGTTTGAATTGCATAGTTTGCGTTTGTTCCATCATATTGGATCACAAATTAATATTATCGAAATATTTGGCAAAGGACATATTGAATGTATATTCACCTGAATTCGCCATTAAAGCTCTTTTTGTAGCTCCGGATAAGCTTTAAATTTGCACTCTGCTATTTATTCTAAAGTGATTTATAAACGTAAGGATTATAGAAAATGCTTTAGATTCTGAACATGAATTCAAAGTTCGGTTGACATTATTACACGGTTATATGATCGTCATAGGTTAATTGTCGAGACGGCGTGCTCACACTTCAGTTTGGCTAAGTTATGTTAGCAATACGCAACGTGGCATTACGTGAGCTTTTCTGCATGATTTGCACACCGCAAATGGTATGTGCGATCTCATTTTTGTCAATAATATATACGTGTAGGCTATTACGGTACAATTTGACAAAAAAAAAAAAAACTTAAACTTTAAAAATAGTACGACCAAGTTGGATTTTTGTATTCCATTGTAATTTAATTTCCATTGTAAAACCAAACAAACTCAATACCTGTCGTGATATGAAGTAGAATAAGAATAAGATAAAAAAAATACAAATGTTGCCATTTCACCGCAGAATTAAAAAAAAACAATTGTTTCTATATAACAAAAAAGGTCCAAAATTTTTTGTTCACAATTTTATAAAGTACGATATGTCTCGTTACGATTTTCCTTCAATCATTGAGAAGTTTCTACACATTTTTTACGTACAACATTAATATTTATCTTCTTTTACCCAGAGAAAAAAAGCATTCCAAGATATACTTGGAACATCAAAATGGAGGTCTCTACACCTATATGGTCTAAAATCTAACGTGGTAGAAATTTGTGAAAGTGTAAATATATATAAATATAATCTCTACTAAATAATTGCACATTTGATTCAATAAATGAATTGACCATTTATCAGGCCAATTTCGTCAGGAAAACTTATTGCTGAGGTGCAAGAACTTTGACGAAAGTCGTAACAGACATAATGCCCAAGTCGAGCATAATATACTATAGTAATGTTCAATAATGCCGCTCTAAGACAACCATCAATAACCTTGTCTCAGAGATGCAGAAATTACAAGTTAAATGGATAACGCGTATTGGTCATTATCGGTCTACGAACAATTTGGACAGAAACAGTTGAAGCATTTCTCATACGAAATGTGTTTCCCCACGAGGCCTCAAACATTTCTAACGGTGAAGTTTGGAAATATTTGGGCAAAATTATAAATTCCTTTCTGAATGAATTTGAGATATTTGAAAAACATTTCAAGATACTTTACGTAATATTTAGAAAGAGCAGCAAGTTATTGCCATGGTTTTATGTATTTTTTGATAATATTGTGCGAGAGTTATCTTTCAAAGTTATTTAATAAATATAATAAATTGTTTGAGTTTAAGTTTATTGAATTACAAGGAAACTTTTAATC
Organism: Trichopria nigra; assembly: GCA_030522945.1. Taxonomy (NCBI): domain Eukaryota; kingdom Metazoa; phylum Arthropoda; class Insecta; order Hymenoptera; family Diapriidae; genus Trichopria; species Trichopria nigra. The sequence goes on along the minus strand of JAPYZR010001407.1, from coordinate 31,338 downwards.
ACTTACGGGGCGGTCTACGTTTACTTTTATTTTTATTTTTTGCTCGTAAACAATAGTTTAACGATAGAATTTTCATTCGATCACAATCGGACTTCACATTTCGAGTGTCGTAATTGAGTCAACAAATAGCAGATTTCATTCTTATTTAAAATTTATGAAATAAAACAATGAAATAAAAAAAAAATTAAATTTTCAAAATAGGGGAGGATGAATTTTTTGAAGATTAAAGTCCATAGAATTATAACGAGATATTGATTTTTCGAGGCCGCCGATATCAAGTGCAAATCTGTGTATTGTCCACATGTATAATAAACTTTTCTGAATAGCGTACGCCTTTTTAGTAACAGGTTCCAAAATTTCAATGAACGTGTATAATTTTTTATCTTCTTTTATAATATTTTTTTATATAAAACACGAGTTTATAATTTTTTCTTTATAAATTTTTCTCATTGCACGGATTTCGATGCGCATTTTATGTCCAACCTAAAGCATGCGGTAATATTTAATTTTAAAAGTACGTGCATCCGAACTTTTTGTTAGTAGTAGCCGTAGGCTACATTTTCAATATGAAGCAGCTGAAACACGACGAAACGAATCTATATAGCGTATGCGGAATTTGAGAATACATGACATTATCGTTTGCTGTTAAATGTTATTTAGTAATTCTTTCACAAATTTCTAGATTTATTACAAAATCAATTTATGAAATAGTTGTTTGCCGTTTTGTGCTTATGACCAATCCTAAATTTTAATGCTTGATAAATACGGTGTTTGTAAAATGCGTGTATATATATACAGGGTGTCCCATTTTAAGTGTCCACCCTAAATATATTGAAAATAACGCGTTTTAGACAAAAATGTTAAGGACAATAGTTTAAGGATTGTCTATTTAATGGTACCATTGTTGACCTTGAACATGACCTTGAAGGTTATTTCAAGGTCAAGTAAATTTTTTTTTTTTTTAAATGGGAACCACTATTTTTGACACCGGATTAAGGTCATGGGAAGGTCTAATGAAGGTGAAATTTGTGAAAATTGTTGAATAACCTTAAAAATCTAGTCCAATATCAAGGTGGCTGGTACCAGAATGTTGGTCTCTCCATCTCTGACATCTTTCTTCCAAAACATTTTGCTGTTTCCCACCTCTATCGGTATTTCTAAATTGACCAATTAGACTACGTAATATATATTCTGTTTTTAATTGCAATGCAATCTTTTTCAGTTTATCGGGAAAAATTATGAAAATGATACACAAGCTCTCAAAATACTGGAAAATGTGTACACAGTCAAATAGACATCGGTTTTTGATAATTGACTAATTAGAAGTCGAGTCGATAAATAGTATATATATCGATTAATTTAATAAAAACAATGTTTTCGTAATAATTATAAACGAATTCTCAAAACAGTCATCGACTTTTTAAATTTATTAATTATGGGTGGAGATATCTAATTGGGGTTTGTGCTTGAGGACCGCAGAGTCGAAAACACTATTTTTTTTTTTTAAGTTCCATGGATAAATGGTCAAATAGCGAACAAAGTATTCTATGAACAAAGGAGAATACAAGTTTTTAATTAACATTATTGATATTTTTTATTTGGACTCAACATGTTCAATAAAGTCATCTGGATTAAAATGTTCACGAAGACGATTGAGCTAATAATTGTGAGCTTGAATTATTTTTTATTGCCCCCGTTTCAGAGAAAACATTCATTTAAAATGCACTCTGGCGAAAATTGAAGTATACACGTGTTCAAATTCACGCTTAAATATAACACTTACGTTGCGTTTAAGACGCACTTGACGCCTAATAAAGTGTATTTCAGCCAGACTTAAAAGTGAATTTAGAAACCGATTTTTACCAGGGTAATCCAAAATACTCTTCTTTCGAGTGTACCGCTCTGGGTCACTCCTCCAAGCTATCCACTCGATGAGTGGTACTCGTCCTAATGGATCGATTGTTCGTCAATGGTTCACTTCTAGAAAGCAGATTACTATATAGATATATGTAATCATCATTCATATATACAAGATGCACAGTCATTAGTCGATTGACGTAACGTTTTCAATAATTCTATATTGGTTTTACACGCGTAACTTGGAAAAGTGTCAGAAAACTCTCGAATTTACAAATCTTTCTTATAATGGCTGATTTTCTCGTAACGCGTGCGGATCGTTGATGGACAATTCCGCGTACGTTTGTTGTAAAGGAAGGTAACTCCTGTCTAAAGTGGAGCTGTGAAGGTAAAAACGGTCAGTAAAAAAGAAAGGAAACTTAAAGCCGCGGGACGGAACAGAAATAGACGTACGTCTGGTTGTACGAAGACAAACGATGATTGCGACGAACTTTTCGAAACTCGGCAATCGCCTTCCCGTGTACGATGCACTCCACCCTCCCCGCCCCCCGGAGCTCCAGCTATATAGGAACGCTCCGTCGGCGGCACGGCGCTGCAATCTTTTCGCTAGACTTGGATCGAGTGCAGTGTCGCTCGCTGCACCGAGAGACTCGCACAAAAGGCGTGGCCGATGTTGCAACACACCGCGAGAGCTGCGCCACCGTGACGCATCGCACACGCAGCAACACCGCAAAGAAGCTTAACAGCTCGGGCTTCGCTTCGTATACCCCGCAGATCCCGTCTTCATCCATGGTTCCTACGACATACTCGTGACGCGGTTTGGTGTTGCGGATTTTGCAGCTTTTTTGGCTTCGGCCACCCTTTATAATTGATGTTCAGCTGATCGATAAACGTTTCGCTTTTCGATCCATTGTCTGCCCCGTGGGGCTATTATACGATTATATTGCAGGTCTCGTGGGATGAAAAGTTAGCTTTCGGCGTAATTTTGTGCTGTTCTGGAATTTTAAAAGCTTTTGAAAGAAGAAAAGACACAAAGTCCTACAGACTTTTTCCATCGTTTTAAAACCATTATTTGCGGTAAGTTGGATGGTTCTTTCACTAATCAGTTGTAATTAATGACACGTGTATGTGTCTATTTTTTTACTCGTTTGATGACACGATCAACACCAAGTCCCAATAAGTCCGCATGATATTACGATGGATATGGTAACTGGTAGTCTTAATTTATTGGTCATTAATTCCCTTGAAGCCATGCAATGATCTTGAATTCTATCAATACAATATCAGGTGTCCTGTTACTTACGGATAATATTGCCTCAAAAAATTTGATTAGATTGATACTTTTTAATTATGGCGATATATTTTGAGTTAGCACTTGCGACTGATTTAGACACGTTGTGATAAGCCATCAAAAAAACAAATAGTCCTTAAGGGCCAACCGATAATATTTCACTAAAATGAAACCAGAATTCGAAACAAATTTTGGTACGAAGAATTCACTCCTTGTTATTATTATCGGTCAATTCTGAAATACCCTCCCTATAGCAAACGAAAAATGAATGATATTTGTTTGGAAGGACTCTTCCTAATCATTCTTAATCTAAAATTTTAAAACTTTAATGATTTTTCATAATAAATGCATGTCCAGTAAAGATTGCCGGATAAAAAGTTTGCGCTATATATACATCCTGTGTATATCTGTAAACGAGAGTAAGCGACCGTGGTTTTCATACCATTGCGTAATCTTGTAATAATCGAAAATGCATTCAGACCAAATGTATGATTAAATGTATACAACATTCCCGCAGAACCGGAAGAGAAGTTAGATATACGCATTCATCTGGGTCATATTATCATTTAAAATACATGATATTTTAGGATAAGCAGAGCGCAGCCCGAAAGGGCGCATAACGGTGATTCATCCTCTCTGCGGAATTTGTAATGGGTCGTCTATTTCTCCGCTTTCCCCAATTACAAAGAAGTATTGACCCCCAGCGGCCGTCACGTATCCACGCGCAGTGACTGGCTTGATCAATGTATCGGTAAAAAAAGGTACACGAGAAAGGCGTGACAATGGCGCACTTTTGTATAATATGACGGCCGTTGTGCAGGTCGGAAGTAACTGGTGAACAATGGATAACAATTGAGTCGTCCTATTTTCACTACCAATTGCGGGTTTAAATTGTTAATCTATATAAGTGTTGGAATGAAATGCATCTGCGTGTCCGTCACTCTATACAAATGTAATCATGACTAAGCGCGGACATTCCAAGTATTTCAAAAAGATTCGAAAACACTTTTAGATTTTGTTTCTGCTTGGACTATCATGAAGAGATTTGGAATATTTTGTAGAATGTTTTACGCAACTTTTAAGACTTTTAAGAATTTTACATCCACATCCAAAAAATTTATTAACGTGTATAAGTTTACCAAACTCTTTAGATCAAATCTTTACATACGGTTAAGGTTAAGCATACGCCATTTTATATTGTTTTTTACTTCTGATCGTGATAAATGAAGAAATTAATATATTGCACTAAACAAACCTGTATGAACAAGGAATAACGTACATTTATTAATATTCTTTCTGTAACCAGAAATATAAATCTAATAAGTCATATATTTACCTTGCTACTTTTTACGTTGTTGAATTTTATACTTTTTTTTTATATTGTACATGTTTTTGAAACATAAATTGAAAATATTACATTGACCATGTAATTCTTCAATAATTCTTTGAGCCATGATTTTTCTTACGATTGAAAATTTGTAATATAGAGTCTTTTTGGGTTCATTGATTACGAATCCAATAATGGCGGATTGAAAATGACGACCCAAGAAACCCCAAATATATATTTCTACCACTATCAGTGTGGATTCACAGAGGTTGCCGTCATGAATATTGCAACAATCGACCTAGAAAACCTTGCCATCCCATATGTTTCGAGTAATTTTCTTTAATAACACCATCGATAATGAATTTCTCCAACATTAACCTGTTATTTCATATTCGTTTATTTATAGCCTTCAGTGTCTGTTATTCTTAGTCAAAACCTTATCAGATATTTGTTCTACTAGTCTACTATAATAGCCGTAATAAAGTTCCATCAGTATACACGTTGCTAAATGTATATCTTAAATTCTGATTTATCGACGAACAGTGACATCCACTTTAAAGCTTGTCAATTTTCATGGATTAGGCCATTTTCTCCAGGATATCACAGCAAAAATGTTCTCAGTTAGGTTTATGAATAAAAAATCTTAATGAAAATAAATTTAAAAAAAAATAGAACTACATATATATGATTTGAAAAAGATTAATTTTGTTCGACTGCATAAAAGTTCCTACCACAGGGAATTTCTAGAATTTCACAAGTTACACGTCGAAAGCACGAAGAGATTCCAGAAATCAACTGACACTTCCCGGTAAGAAATGTGCGAATCCCAGCGGCGACCATCCTCTTTCCCATTCGTGTTCACCGCTCAGAAAAATTTGCGAATGATGAAGTCCAGCTATTGATTTCAGATAAGCTCACGGCTGGACAATCATGCATCTACGCATGTGCACACACACACACACACACACACACACACACATATATTTATGTATGTATATATATATGTACATTAGGTACAAATATGTATTTATATATAGATAGAAGCACAGTGTACAAGTGCAAGCTCTGCGACGTAGGAGAAATGGAAGTACAAGACGAGCAGCGAATCTCGAGTAGTAGGTTCCGCCGATACCGGTAATCCGGAGCACTCTCTGGAGAAGCGGCTAGACGAAGAGAAGCAATGATCTCACTCCAGGGAAATAACATATTTATGGGAAGTCACTTAGCTCTCGCGCAATGCGCGATATACCGCGTCGTCGAACCTCACAGAAACGAGCAGGGGTAAAAGCAAGTAGCATCGTAGTGGGGAAAGGAGACGGCAGATATAAATAGAGATAAGCAGTCGGGGAGATTCGTAGATAAAGAGAGATAAAGTTTAGTAGACTAAAGCGTATAAGAGTGAAAGAGTGAGAGTGCGAGAGAGAGAGAGAGAGAGAGAGAAGTGGAAGCGGACGAGAAAAGACGAGCGAATGTTGACGAGATTCGCGAAAGCGGAGACACGAAATTTGCGCAAGTTTCGGCTTTAAAAATCTACGAGCGTATCGCTGAATTCATGCAAAAACATGTATCGTGCATCAAGTTTAACGAATGAAATAATTTGTTGTTTTGTTTCTAATGATTTTATAATTCTGTCCCATGCTCAGAATGTGTTCTATCTTTGTTTGTGGTAGTGTGATACGTTACGGAATCACCTACCAGATCGATAATATTAGTAAAACAATTAGAAAGATTATGGTCCTCATGATGTATAATATATATATGAAATGTTCGGATTGAACAAGAAAACATAGTTTCTGCCCGCTTACCTATTTAGCAGCTTTAAATATCTAACAATACTTTAGCACTCACCTGAAAACAGAAGTAAAACACGTGTTAAATATTTTCCAGATAAATAGAGTTAATAGAATTTTTATAATTATTGAAATTTCAATCATCTCCATGTTAAATGTTGTATTAATGTGAAGATGATATTCTCATGTTTTTCATTCAAAATAATTAATCTAATATTAAGTAACCTATAAAACAGTGCATTCTCATCAAGTCTACGTAGAGGGCGATGGGGATATAGTTCATGCTAGCACATTTTTAATTAGGATCGTTTAAGATTAAAAGACAGCACATGTAATTATCAGAAATGTCAAGTCAATTACTTTAGGAACGTGCATTTTCCCTATCAACATTGACGTGTGCTATTGCAGATAGCGTTTGCGCAAGAGCTTATTTGTATGTATAATGAACATCAATTAACCCAATTATTCCAATGGCTCGAACAAGTGTATATGTGCTTACAATCGGGACCGTTCCCAAGACAGCGGTGTCGTTCAAACGCGATACGGGGTTGCATTGTTTGCTTTGGTTGTACTATATATATATATATGCTTACTGCATTGTAGAATGAGTTTTATTTGTCATGTGGATTTTACGAGGACTTGTCGCTCTTACGAGGAGAGTCCTAGTAAATATAACATGGGAAATGATAGGGAAAACGAAAGCTTGCATATATTTATGCAAAATTCCTTATCTTAAATTAATTAATTAAATCTCCTATTGATGAATTGGGACGTTTTTATTTTTATTTTTAGTTTATATTTTCTCTAAATGTATTTTTAATCCAATTTGAATTAAAAAATTGTCAATCAAAAGAAATGTTAGGGTCAAAATCAAAATTGAATTGAAATGGATTTAACAAATGTCTGGAAGTTTGATTAATTCTGTTTATTTGTTTTGATATTTAAAATTAAAACGATTTTACTAGCGGTTCTCATTGTAGATCAAAATTTATAAAAATCAGGTCGAATTGCAATGGAATCTGAATGAAATTAAACAATGAAACATTACAAATTAATCCATTGAATTAATTACTACTTTTGAGGTTTTATTTTCTTAAAGTAAACCTACGTTCTCGGTTGAACTATCGCGATGATACGTTGAATGGCTGATGTATTATTACATGAATTCTCAATAATTTTAACCATTTTTTATCGTTCACTTGATACTTCGACTTTATTTCGAGCATTACCCACTTAGCAGCTAAAGCTGGCAACTTTCCGGAAATACTCGTAATCCGTTATTCTCGTATTTTTTTTTTAAACGGTCTCATTTACAAAACCTGAAATGTATAATTTGAATCACCTCAAGTTTAAACATAAAATTTTATGCAATTTCAAGTATAACCCAAAATTAAAAATAATTTATCATTATTTCTGTAAAACACAAATAAATAAGACATTTTGTAATTTGAGAAATCAAATTATTTTACAATAAGGTCTCTAAACCTTAAATTGGTACTTGATAAAGTGCAAATTGAAAATTAATATTCTGCAATTCATTGAACTTTAATAAGTTTACATTATTATTCCATAATTTTAATCAACATGTATTCTGAATAACAAAGAAATTGAGAACAAAGATGTGTCGTCCTGTTTCGTTGCAGTTACTTACAGAAATTGTATCTATGAAAACCAATCAACAATAAAAACAAAAACGATGCAAATTGATAAACAATAAAAATACAGGGTGAGTAATAGTACTTTATGCACCAAGGGCGTGAAACGGTCATTTTACGCCCGAGTTGCATACAATATTTTTCGATTCAGGCGGAGTAAAATGACCACATTTACATATGTAAATTTAGTAACGTATGATTTATGCAATTTAATCGCATAACTACGAAAAAAGAAACAAAATTAAACAAATATTACGTTTGATTCGTCAAATTTTGGGTTTTTTAATTTTCAGACTATTTTTATTTCACGCCCCCTGGATCGAAAAAATATAAGTGCCTTTTAAAATATTGAGTTGTGAATAATATAAATGTCGCGCTTTGTATAGAGATCGCTCTCTCTCTATATGCAAGGACTACATAAGGCCGTGTGTACGCTTGCATTAGTATTTATTCGTTTTGGTTTGTAATTGGATAGCGGATAATCATAAATAATAACAACGAGAGGTCGCAAAGTGTATTTTAATGCATGGTTACGGTCTAGCGCTTGAATAACAGGGGTTTAAGTAGCGCCTTGTGTAGAGACACCTGTCTCAATGGAGTCTCATGCTTATGCACGGGCTTACTCTCGTCCCACTGCGGAAAGCCGAGGATCGCTGCATAGTTATGGGTACATCTATACGTATAAGCCCGGTCGATCCTTGTATGTATATCATATGTACAGGGGCGATTAATCGGCTTTTCTGCCACTTTTAATCTCCTCCTTTAATGTTCAATAAAAGGAAAAAAAAAAAAAAAAAAAACAGTGACTTCCAATTTACTGCATAACTTGAAGATACTCAGTCATTATAAACGAATGATCCTCTTGTTTGATATATTTCTTTCGTAGAATTCGATTTTGTGCCCAGAAGAAAGAATCATTTTCTTTTAGCGCGCTCAAATAGACTAGTTTTCGATGACAAGCGATTTTTCAGTTACTGCAGAATCGGCAAAAATCAGGATTCGCCCATTTAAATTTCGTTTACCCTTATCAGAACGAAACTCGCGTCAAAGATCGTATAGGGCATTTCGCTTGCCATTAACGAACGAAGAAGAGGCGAGGGAGAAAAAAAAACAGAAAACGAGCAATCCAGAAATCCGTTGATTGACTTTGGAGGCACGGCAACGAAAGAGGAAAAAAGCGAGGGTAAACCTATTGGTTTTCCCGACACAGTTGCACGCATTTGGTCGAGTTGAGCTGGCAAAAATCGTGGTTGATAACTCGATCAAAGGCCATGGGCGGAGAGAGGCGACCCGGTCGATAGACGAGGCAGAAAAATTGGCCAGAAAAAGCGTCACCGTCTGTTAGAGAACTGCACGCCTCGAGGGTCATGTGTGTTTCCTTGTCCGAAACATCGAAGGCCTAAGGTGTATATATATAAACCTTACCGTAAAAATATACACTGTACACAGAGCGACGAACGGCGAAACTGGAAACCGACTTCCGTGATACTTCTGTCCCCTTGAACTCAAACGTCTGGGGAAGAAAAAATATTATTATTGACCATGATAAAATAAGGGAGAACGCAGCGACCCTTCCGTTCTGTTTACCTCGGATCATTCACTTTTCCAGTTCATAAGTCGCTTGTTATCGGACCTTATCCGGAAAGATTGGATGCGAAATATCGCGATCAGACGATGGTAAATTGTATTCCTTTAATGGCATTGTTATACGGAACACGCGTTCTCGATACGCGTATATATCTCGAATGTTTCTTCAGGATGTGCGTCATGAGCGTACCGTCGCGAATAAATCGATACCATCAACACTCCTGTATGTTGTTGTTTCTATTGCTTTCTTTAAAGAAACTGTTCCGTGAAGAAAAATGACGCACAATAATATGAACGCGTAATCGAATCATTATTATTCCAACCAGTATGAGATTGATGCAATTACGCGTCATGCGGTGCATATGGTACAATGACGCAAATACAAAACCCTATATATGTTAATCTTCACTTTTAATCCTTCTGGTTTTTCTATTTTTCTAGTTTTTCAGTGATCATAAACTAATTGCCCTGTTGAATTAGTCCGTATTATGTTCCACTACTATATTATCAATATCTACTATTTTTTAGTTCCAATGTTTTTTTTTACTATATTATCGTCTATATGTGACCGTATTACACAGACATTTTTCAAACATGTTGACAAACGGCAATTTTGACATTAAAGGGTTACTTGTGTATTGATAGAATCTGAGAAACAAATCGTGACCACCCTATATAGATAATGCGGTCGAGACGGAAGTGACTAGTGGATTTCTAAATAATTGATAATTTCTATGGAAATCTTTTTAACGGCGATTAATTTATATGGAAATCTTTTTCATGACGATTACTAATTAATTACCACAACCAATGATAGCGCAGTAACAGTGCGAAATCAATATACAAGCTAAAGAACTGAGTAGGTAATTTTTTTCGCGTTGCGATAACAACCGACATTAAGGCAACTTGCGCGCCGACGTTCGAAAAAAAGTGACCTGGTGAACCGTGTCGTGGTTTCTCGAATCGTGTGCGCTTGCGGCAGCGGCGTAAGTGGTTTATGCGAGTGTGATAAGAGATCGAGATATTGCTGAATATGTCCATTCGGAACGTTGCATGTGCTCTCTCGTGTTACATTGTCGCGGCATGCACCCACCAATTGCATCGGAACCGTAGTAGAATGACTTCCGTACGCTCGAATTCCACGAAAGCTGCAAGCGGCAAAGGGAATCAGGGAGAAAGGGGCGTTTGTTGGCCGCAGGAAAGGATTTTGTGGAGCGACGACGAGCAAGGGAAGAGTTAACCAGATACGTCACGGTTATCGAAATGACCGACCGCAGAGTAAGGCATTTCTTTTTCGGGTTGTTAACGTGAACCCGGCTCGAGTCGCTGGCTGGCTCCCTCGCGCGTCCTAAATTACCAGATAATGCACTCAGTCTTAAATTTTACGTTAGACGGCTCGCAACCCTAAGAGTAGTAGTAGTAGCAGGTGGATATATGGCACCTGTGTACGTATGTACTAGCGCGGATACTAGGCAGGAAAAAAAAAAAAAAAAAACGTTGGGGAAGGGGATGAAGGATGGACTTGGGAGGAAAACTACGCTGCAAGGTAGCTCGCGAGCAACCTTTACCCGACCGCGTTTCAAAACGAGACTAAAGGGTGGGTCTCCCGAAACGACTCTTTCCTACTGTTCTCGTCGCGTGTTGGTTACTAGTCTTTTAGGGAAGTGCGCGAGACGTCTTTTGTCCCTTAAATTTCAGCTCGCAACCAACGTTACGTCATGTTATAGGGGACGAAGATGGAACGAGTTATCGATTACGGCAAGGGCAATGGAACTCTTAAAGGCGGAGAAACTTGCAGCGGTGAATTGATGTGGCGAATTTTTTCCAGCTCAACGTCGTAGCATATGCATGGGAGAATTGAGGAAACTGGGTAGAAACAATCCTGTTGTTTTACGACTTTCCATTCGGTTATCGCGGTACAGCTATCTCGGGAAAACATTGAATAATGCATGCTGCTTGCCTGACGCCTGCTGAATAATAAACGAGTAGTAAATAATAGTCATATTTTTGTAATTAATCTCGTAAAATCGGTAGCACCGTGCAAATGTATGTACGTTATTTCGTTGTTAATAGACGACCAGCTCTATATTATAGATTTAACTTGATCTACGTCTACCTTAGTTCGTTCTGGAATATATATATATTTGTCTATGACTCTGATAAATCCTATAACTATAACTATTTTGCATGCCGTAAAATGTCGTAAAATGTAGATTAATTCTAGGTATTCAATGAAATTTTCTGGAAATGACTTTAATAATTAAAGTATTATCCGCAAACGTAGAATTTGAAGTGGCTATAAACAGAGCTTAAGTTCAAATTTGCTTTCTCTTTGATTGCAATAAGAGGGCCTTTAATTCCCCAGTCCATTACGTTGATTTCCAAACTTTCCCTCAATGTCAGATTGTACGGCAAAGAACTAGAAACCAGTCAACTATACTAATAATCTTATTCATATATTTCATTATTTGATTCTACAGATTTCAGAATATACACTTACGCTGTTGGGAAAGCTATACACTGGAAGAATTTGTTAATTGGGTGTATTAAATGTTTAATTTACTTGAATTCAACAATTCAAATCTTGTTCAGCTGCTGGGGAGCTTTTTCATTGTGAAATCAATTTTGTTCGCAATATATATTAGTCTCTTTAATGTCAACTAGGGAAAAGCGTATCCACTACGAACGCTTCAAAATTAAAAAATTCGATTGTGTGACGATTTACAGAAAAGTAAGGAAAAAACAGAAACGCTTGAGTAAGTAGCAATCGCGCGTTCCTAAATTTTTTGCACAAAAATTTATTGCACAAAAAGGCTGCATGTAATTCTCGAGTATACGTTAAATTTTAGGAGGAAAATACAACCGCGCAGCCCGATAAATATAGCACGATTAAAGTTCTCTGCGATGCAAATCTACCCAATTTGACCTTCAAACTCTGCCGAATATTATTGCACTTCGGCATCGACATCGACCATTCGACAGCACGATTCCCTAATTCACATGGTGGATACGCAGAAGGCCCGTTGAAATTGCAATAGATGCGCGCTATATATTTTAGCCTGCTTTGCATATTAAAGGCTATACTTATTGACTTACCGGAAAACCCCGAATAGCATGGCTTTTATTTTGATCTCGTTTCACTTATCCGACGCAGGCCGACTCGTTGCGTCAATTTGAGCATCAGCGCGTGTACGTTTGCTGGCGTATTTCGCATTATGAATTTACGGCATGTCATTGCAGTTCCGCAGCACTCCTCGAAATTCAATTGTTTTTCACGTTCGTATATTTGCACTAAATTATTGCGTTGTTTCTTGCAAACCATGAAATATAATATTGTATGTCAAATGGGAAAATCGGACAAATGACGGATGATTCACAAATGCATTTAGGATAAATATCACACAATTACCCAAATTTAACCCAAGTTTTTTTGCCTCTAAATTGTCGTTATTGATTCATTCTGATCGTCTATTAAGTAATCAAGATCGACGAAACGACGACCATAAAATACAAGACCTTTGAAAGTAAGTTGCGTCCTACAAAACCATTGCATATTAAGTGTGAATAATAGAGTTATTTTACCAACAGTGTCATAAAACATTCATTAAATTTCCCAGGTACGTTGGCATAAGAAGCTCACATAGAACATCGAATCAATGTTGGGTTCATTGGACTTTAATTGATATTTTTTTTCTACAATTTCTGGGATGTATCCAAAAGATATGAGGATTACTAGCATTGATTCCATAGTGCTGAAAAGCACAAAGTTATAATTCAAGATTCAAGATGAAAAAAAAAAAATAAAAACACTAACAAGCTGATCAATAAGATGTGGCGTTACGAGACTAACGGAAAACCTATAATGTTTGGGTTGCACTGACCTCAAAGTATAGAAACCAATATTCCGATGCTTCAAGAGGACGTTTTGACCAATCGTAATCAACATTAACCAATCATAATCAGAGGTGAAAAGTTGTGCAGAATAAGTACAAAAAGTAGTTTTTGAAGTACTTCTTTAGGGGTACTTTTTGACTTTGTAAAATAATAAGCTAAGAAATAGGCGCACATATCTCCTATATGTTTGAAGAATAATTTTTGCATTCATTCCGTCCAACTTTTTACCTCTGCTAATTGAGTATATGATTATTTAGATTTAAGGTTGGAAGTCACTTGCGTGATATCACGAAAATAATTGACAGAATATATGATCATTCAATCTCTGTTCAAACTGAAAGTGAAATTTACACGGCCGCGAAAAGGTCGTTGCGACGTTGTTGTTTGGGAACCACGTTATAGTCGTGACGTCACTTGTATTCGGCCGACGCCCGTCGTCGCTGCGGAAAAAGTATAGGTGATTGATCCTTATCGATCAATTGTTCCGGTCGGGCGTTTCCGCGAATCGAAGTTAGTTCTCTATTTGCTTCCGAACAGCGAATAACGAGGCGAGTACTCGAATACGCACGATATGTAAAATCGGCAACTTTTGAGTTACAAGTCGGTATTCAATACATACAATGCCCTTACATATTAATTTAAATAAAAACACAAAAAGAAAAATTAAAAACCAAGTTTCACGCGTGTTCGGATTTATTGATAACAACCTATTCAAGCCAAAACCCTCAATAATTCAAAGAGGTCCTTTCAAATTAATTTCATGAATGTTTATTTAAATAAATATACGTAAAACACTTCATTTCTCATCATTTTGGATAATGATATTGCATTTCGGGTAAAAAAATTGTAGAAGCATTCTATCAAGAATATATACATATATATATTTCATGTTCTTGCGTCTGTTGCATTTATAAATTATTGCACGAAAGTGACGCAACGAAGAACTCAGCCGATGGGTATACTACACTTTCCAAGAATTATTACTACGCGTATATTGTGTTTCCATCCAGCATTTGAAGCTTCGTTCCGTCGTGCGTGCGCGATGACGCAAATATAACCATCACGCAGCACGCCGCCATGACAGCGTTGAGAGAAATATTAACCGCTGAATAGATGCGAAGACACTCGAATAATATTTCAAGGCACTGGGGAAAATTTTAATCTCTTTCGCATTATTGTATGCTTTGTGTAAAATGCATACTCAGCGCGACGTTGTAGGGGAAGTCGGAAGTTAAATTTACATTTCACTTGGTCTAGGTGTAACAAATGTATTTCTACTTTTCGTATATACCACGTGAAAAGTTTGTCGATATTCGGTTTAATAGAATATACAAGATTAAAATTTTGCAAACTTTTTTTCATCAATTTGCGTTGCTAAAGCAGAAATCAACTCCGAAAAAAATAAAATATAGAAATATTTATTTCATTTCCTTTATCCGAACAAGGTCAAAACCTAATATATACGACTTCACTGCCGTTAACGTTTCCGGCTGCGCATTCCACGTAAAGTGCGTAGCATTTCAAAAGAGAATAAATCTCTCCCTAGTACCTTAAAATATTATTTGAGTATATTCACATCTCCGTATATAAATGTTAATATTTCTCTCAACACTGGCATAACGCAGTGCTCCGTAACGGTTATGTTCCCGTAATTTGCCAAGCACGATTCCACCCGACACAACCAAGCATACCTTCAAATGCTGGAAAAACAATATGCCTGGGCTTTTTTTTTTTTTTTTTTTTTTTTTTTTTTTTTTTTTGCGACACTTACATGAAACAAAACGGATAAAAGCGACAGACGTAAAGGTCATAATGAATTTTCTTTGAATAATGTTTTACTTGTACTCTTTTCCACTAGGGATGAAACGGCATTACGTCGCTAAACTTCATGTATTTTAAGGTAAAAAATTGGAAACAATTTATATAAATAATTTTCTTTATACTTATTGTATATAAATTCTTTACAAGATATTGCAACTAAATATAAAATTATAATTTAACGTTTTTGCCGTCTTTTTTACGGAATGTTGCCATTTGTGACGGTAATGGGAAAGAAAATGTACATCAGAATATACCCTACGGCTAGTTGTTTATTGGAAGTGCATTTTAAGAATAATTAAAATATAACGTGACTTGCATGATTTTCGAATCATGTTGCATTAAAAAGTAAAAATAAGTTTTCTCTTTTGCGTTTACAATTATCTTGTTATTAAGGTTTATATTTTGAAAATGAATAGAAATTGTAAATAGAGAGTTGCATTGTCGCTGGACAGCAGCACATGGGTGGTGCGTTCGTTTGATGTCGATGTAAACCGTACAACTAGACTAGTGGCATATTAAGGGCCTGCACATCGGATGTGCCAATTTTGATCATTGAAGCAACGTAGATCTCATATGTGGGAGCAAAAAAAAAGTAATAAAAACAATACCTCCCTCTCTCGAAATTTTTTGATTCAATGTTCCAGGCGGCCGTACTCGTTTTGACGGATCTAACCAAGTCCAGCCGATCGAGAACTGACGAGCGGTTGATTTTAACCATGGTCCGACTAACGAATAGTTAGCTGTATCATTTTATACGTTCAATTCTTTTGACTGTGGATATCACCCCCATAACGAGAATGTATCGTTTATCTCTATTGATTTTTCAGATAAAGTATCAAGTTTACACATTTCAAAACGTTGCCTTTAATCTTTTTGACATTACAGATTTATAACAGCTGAACTTTCATTTGAAGCTTTCAGCATTATAAGTAAAACACTCTCTTTGATATTTGTTTACAAGTAATTAAAATATTTTGGTTTAAACTCGTCAAACAGCGCATTTGGAAGCTTTGACTGTCGGAATCCATATTTTTATACAAACCAAACATTATAACCGCGAACCATTTTAAACAAACCTACGTACGCGATAACGTTTCGGTTAATTTATATGAAAATGCAAATAAAAGCTATACTGTGTTATTATACCAGACATAAAGGGGATGAGTATTTCACTCGTTATATTTACAAATATGGCATACGAATCGTTGGAACTACAAACACGGGTGGTTGATGAAAGAAAAGATATTGACAAGAGGGGATTTTGAATAATACAGAAACAATTTGCAATAAATCATTAACTTTCGAGGAAATTTTAGTTAAATGTTAGTTTGTTCAGAATGTTTAGAAGTACACCCCGTATAAGAACATTGATTCTTCCGATCCTGTCCTAAGATGATCATTCTCCAAAACTCAGATTGAAGTATATATTTACTACAATTTGTTCAAATTTTGCAAATTAGTTATTTATTATATAGAATAATTATTCTCCCCATGTCTAATAGCGATTTACAAATTGCCCTTTTATCATTGAAATGTATCTATGTTTCAATTAAAATATGATAAGGTCATATACTTGATTAAAAATTAACAACAGCCTATTGAGGTACGCGTAAAGCTCAAATGAAAAGCACTTTAATACCATCGGAAAAATGAGAACCTGGAAGCAATTAACGGCAGAATAAGATTGCACCCCGAGCCGCTCGCGATTAGGAAATGGATGATGAGAGGCATTTGCGAGTTGAGAAATGTGAAAAGGATGCAGTAGAATAAGAAAATAAAGAGGCGATAATAAAGAGAATGCCGACATCGGAGGTGAGAAAGAAAAAAGGCAGATCGACGTTGACGGTAATATCTTTCAGATAATCCGGTCTTTGCACGCCAGAGGGGGGTATTTGGGTCAAGAATCTTTAATCTCCGTCAGGAGAAATTGGACAGCAAGGAAAATCGGAATCGACAAAGAATACACGTAGAAACTGAAGCTTTGCAGACATCCGAGATTCCCGAGCCCCCCCTCCCCCCTCCCTTTATCGCTATACCACTCGTTTAACCTTTTGTCATTTTTCTAATCTTCTCCTCGAGTGGGTGTTACAGAACCGATTCTTACCGATTCGCTATCAAAGTATCGAAAAATCGATAATCTTTCGCTCGTTATTCAAATACGTAGATTACTTCATGCCTATAAATAAGTCTCGCATTGTTTAAGAGATCATCAGGAAAGACACTGTCGAAAATTTCCTTAAATTTCATTTTATATGCATTGTCTAGAATTGGCCTTTATATCATTATATAAATTATTATATGAATAACATTAAATATGTTTGAATGTGACTGCTGAACAGTTTGGTTCCTTTATATTTTATTAAATATCATGAACTCTTTTTAATAGTCGAGATACAACAAGTTTATTCTTAGAATCTTGTGTACAGTACCAGAACTAGTCAATAAGTACAAAGATTTTATTAAAATATTTCAGTAACGAAGTAATTTCAATTATGATCAAGATGATCAATCATTTGCAGAAAACAGCAATTTCTTCTGAAGAATTAATATTACATTCCAATGAAGCTACTAATTGACTTTTATCAAATAGAAAGTTGAATGCAATTGATTAGGATGAATCTTGAATAAAGGAAATGCAATATAGCTGTCGTTTCATCAGAGCTTAATATCATTATAGTTTCAGGTTCAATTTAGTCCTTAATATTAAAATAGCAGAAACATATTTTATGACACTTAATTTACTTCTGATTGTCTGTATACCTTATAGTCACTCCACATCTTAGATGCTGACATGTATATAAGTTATTCGAGAATTTCATTTTATCTTCTCAAACGTTATAACCAAAATTTTAAGCAATAATTCTTTATACGAAATTTAAAAAAAAAATTTTTTTTTTTAAATGATTAATGATTGAATAGGAATTATTTCAGCCACCCCCCGTCCCCCGCGCATGTCCTATTGACAATTCCACGTGAAGAACAGGGGCGAGATGCTAATCACAATGTATTATCATGCATGTAGTGTAGCCTTTCTCCCCATCGGTAATATTCGTAGTGCAACAGCCGTCGCTCATTCAATCCCGGTAAAGAATGCACGTAGAATCAATATGGAAATCTGTATGATTAACAATGGCAGTGCGCATAAATTCCGTTGGTAATTTTCACACGATTTTCTTTCGCGGGCACCGCGTATAGCTCACCGCACGTTCGGGCAATAAGTAGCATAATGAGTTGTACGTTATCCCAATTGTCAGAGAAAAGAATTTATAGGTTCGGAACACGGACAAGACAAACGTATCGAGGAACTCGCATGCCCGTGTAATCGACGCTGCCGCAAGAATCTAAGGCCGGAAGGACTCGAGTAACGAACGATCGTCCATCGTCTCTAGGGGACAGTGACAAATGAATTTCCTCGGATCTGTCGAAACCGCAAGCCGATTACTTGCTAGTTTATTCGAAAGACGAAAGTACAGCAGCGTAGGTTTAAATAAGTCTCTTTACAATCGATTGACTACATATATATATGTATGTGCAATGAATTCGGCTTAATGAACAATAGCAACTTTAGCTCTGCTCAAAACAAATTGAACTAATTCCCAATAAGCAAAAAGATATCTTGAAGATATCAAAAAGATATCTTGCGATCCTGGCAAGATATCTTAAAAATGTCGAATATATATACATCTTTCCAAAAGACATCTTTTAGATATCCTTTTAAATAAAGACGTCTAAAAGATATCTTTTAGATATTTATGTCTCCAAATGTTTATTGGGTGGTATTTGTTATTACTGATGTTTTCGATAATGCCGATGGGACCCTGGTAGAAATCTGTCCAGTTTTCTGTTACACTGCCCAGTTATCCTACACCGTTGACATGGGAAAAAAGCAAACTGGACAGAAACTAGACAAAATCTGGGCTCATTTTCTACTAGGGGAGTATTCCGTATAATTGTAACACTTACGCCATTACTTAACTTTCAATCTTAGTTTCGCCATCCGAAGATCTTTGCTAGTTGGAAATAATTAAGATTAGGTTTTTAATAAAAGCATGGATATAATTTATGGAAAAATGAACAAAGGACTACCCTCATCGTCTTTAAGGTTGACAAATATAATGATCTTGTGGACATGAGCGGGATAAGTGGACCTCTGACAGTTCAAAATCTTCTATTTGACCGCTTTGGAGACCTACACCTGAAAATCACCTAACAAATAATAGATGCCAACTATTTAGCGTTCATTCATTTTGAAATACGTGCAGTTTTTTCGTCCATCATATCCAGACTAGGGATAATCTCATTTGCAAATTTGTAGTGACTACCCCAACCATTTAAAACCGAGTAATCAACATTTTCCACTAGGGAAGAGCTGAAGTGAGTAGGAAAATAACACAGTTGGAGGATTCCAATCTTAATACTGCAGAGTGAGAGAAAAGATTACGAATTTTGGATACAAGAATAGTGCGCAAACTCGAGCAATTGGTCATAATTAAAATAATCAAAAACATTTCGAGCAATTATTGCCGTCAACGCTCGTAATGTCTTGGTTATATAAAGTTATCACGATAAAATAACAATCAATTCGTTTCTCGTGGAACATTTGGAATTCCTTGCATAAATTTCACCATCCGCGGATCCTCAAACGTAATACAGAAATGAGACGAAGACGGCGGAAACTTACGGCAGTTCTCCAGTGAGTAAACCGTGTTGAAGTTAACCGTTAAATTGCAACCTCCTGGGAACGATGAACGCACGAGAAACCAAAGGAGAAACGTGCAAAACAATAAAGAATCAGAAGGAGAAAAATGTGAAAGCTGACGGATGAGATTTGGGTACAACTGAATCACGCAATCGAAGTGCGAGCTTAAAGAATAACAGCAGAATAAGACGCGTAAAATGAGAGAGAAAAGAAGAGGAACGAGCGGAAGGAGTTTCGAAGATAGAAGAGAGGAGAGTAATGCAGGTGCAAGTGCAAGGTAAACTCTCCACGGAAACGCACAAGCAACTCGCGAGGGTAGTCTGAATTACTCGTCGGGTGGTAAGTAGTGGAAGCAAAGCGTTATGCCGGCTCGAAGCTTAAAGTAAAGTTTAGTTTTCATGACCGGGGCATTTGTCTGACGCATAATTCGGAGTTCATTCCGCGCGAAATCCCGCCATATTTCTCAGGTATCTCTCCGACCTCTGTGCCCCCTCGTTCCTCTATTCCGCTTCCCCTTTCCGCCCCATCGTTTCCCACCACCCTTTGTCCCCGCACTCGTTTTCCTTTCTATTCCACCACAATTTCTCACTCCCATTGCATTTCCCTACCTTCGCTCTGTTTTATCTTCCCCTTCCCCCGCCCCGGGACCACTTGGTGAATTATCTCGGCGCTCCGTCCACGCTATATTACTCGTTTTCGTAAAGTACCGGGTCTCGAACGTACTCGCTGATTACAGTCTTTCCTAAAATCCGACGCTTTTCCCAGTGCTTGCGCGTCAAATGTTTTTTTAAGCCGAGCCAGTGCATTCTTCGGGCTCTTTCATGTTTTCCTTAGAAGGACTTCTATTTCGAAAGGATTAGAATAACGACGGATCATTACGTTTATATCCGCCCTTTTGAAGGCTCCAATGCTCTGGGCTGTATTGGAAAAAGTCATTTCCAGAGAGTGGAGCATGCAAGGGCTAATTTTGCGCGGTGTCTTTAGCTAATGGTATCAACAATGCCTTCTTATTAGACTCCTTTGTTGCTTCATCCAAATGAAAATACGTATAAAGGATTTAGGCATTCGTATGAATAAATACAAATATATATAATAAAATTCCTTCTCATTCAATATCAATTGATAATCCGAGTCCGCTAATGAACTGAAGTAAATTAATGAAATGATTAAAACGAACGCTTAATTTTGTAAATCATTAGCAAAGTTATATTATTAATTTCCATGGGCTACAATCTGTCATAACGATTCTTCTGCGTTAATAGATGACATTAACTATGGATGATAATTGCCGGGACAATCGCGGGTATAATAGCGTTGGAATTAATGAAACAAGTTTAAATGTCGTATATATATCATTATATTTTTTTAATGTATTCCTGTTATCTTCTAATGGGATGGTATTAATATTACCCACTGTGACCACTTAGAGCATATATACATGAGCTGTAGCAACGTTCAGAAATCGTTACTACATTTTGTTCTTTATTTTAAGGTGAAAATTTTTCAATTCAACATGGACGACCGTTGAATATCTGGAATCAAGATTTAATCACAAACATCTTTGAAATCAATTATAGTACGATTTGCCCAACCAGACTTTTTTTCCTTGCGTGTTTGACATTTTATAAACAGTTGTTAAGAATTTGAATTATATTTTACAAAAATCATTTGCCATGTAAACTTGATAAATGTATGCAATTTACGAAGTAACGTCTTCCGCAGAATACAATCCGATTTAATAATTTTATAATTATCCAAAATTAGCTAGTAATTACATTACCGATATAGGATTCATTTTAACAGTATCTATTGGAATTATTAGTTACTACGCTTTTGTTGGAAAATATAGTAAATCTGATCAGAGGAAACGGGAATAGATTTAATCAATTTCGATTTGTTAGATAACACCGATTTCCCATTTTATTAGATAAATATAATTATGACCGATCGTGTTACAGCTAAGCTTTATATTCAGCGTTATTACACTAACATCGATATTCTAGCGATTGTATTTTTGCGTACATTCTATATTTCGACGATTATAAATTTACGTGATGCATTCTAAATATGTGAATGCATCAATTTCGTTTTGTTCGTAATTAACCGTAATGAAGGATAAAATAATAAACTATACTTTATTTTTTAATTAAACTATAGTTTCAAATTATCCTCTTTCTGATTCATTATTTGAAGAATTCATTACATGTCCGAAATATTAATCCGTAATAATATTATATTAATATTACTTTTATATGTAAACTCTATATCGTGCTAACTCTTGTTTGTTTCACTATTTAAAGCTTCCACAGAAGAATTATTGAGAGCGTTTAGACTTTATACCCTGCATAAAAAACTGAAGATTGGAAGACAGCTTTTCCAATTATTATAACAAATGTATTGTTGTGTACCAGTCGTGTACCGATCATGAATTCAAAGTTCAGACGCGGTAACGAATTTGACGTTACAAGTAAGAGGATTGCTCACACGACAAACGGCATGAATTGGATCCACTGATCACGGACAAACAATGAATTTTCTCTATTCTCGAGTACACGATTATACATATATCATTATGTAAAAGGTCTGAATCAAAATTAAATGTTTTTTAGAGTATATAATTGATGGTATTGAAAGCGCTAATAAACTTCTAACACAGAAATCCTTCCCGCATTTCGGTCGTTGACAATTACAGAAGTTAATTCATTTCTCATTCCTCTCAATTTCATCGAGTTTCGCTGCGTTATATAGCTATAACGGTTCGTGCTCCAATCACGGCGCAATGAGAAAAGTTTTCACGTAATAAGCGTCGTAGCCGTAAGTCCCGGTAGGATTACCGGCCTCCTTTAGCCGGAAAGCAATACGCGAGTGAAATAATAAACGAATTTACAAAGGAAGCAAGTCGCGCGAAATGAACGTTTTCATATATCGAAGGATCGCGATCTGCAAAGATCGCAAACTTTTTTACTCTTACAATAAGCCTCTCGAATAAGGATCGCTAGGAAGCGTCCGGGCTTCCTTTCCACTAAGAAACTTTTCAAGCAAATAAACGGTCGATAGTACGCAGGTTGAATACAAATTACGTCGCGAGAACTATAGTCTACAAAAAACTGAAATAGGTGAAAACTAAGTGGATGCATCCAAATCGATGGTTGAAGATGAAGCAGCGAAATTATAAATCTTGATGGTTTTATATCAGAAAGTAAGCTTTATTATTTTGACGTTCTTAAATTTTGAATTAAGGGGGTAATATGTTATAAAAATGGGGAAGAAGATGATTAAATGCTGGCAGAGTCGCATAGGTTATATAGAACCGGAATAATGCGGCTAAACCGGAATAAAGAAAGCGGCTGAATGCAAATTAAAACAACGCGAAAATGTCGCAGCATTCAAAAGTCAGGATGACGAGCGAGAGAAAAAAGAAATAGAGAGAGAGAGAGGGGGGGGGGGGCAGAGCGCAAGCTAAGTAATGAATAAAACAAGTCGGTATATTTTTCCTGCGGACTCCTTCACTCGGGATAGGGGATATTTATAAGAGCAAGACGGATCGCCTACAACGGAAGGAAGTAGCCCCCGCCGCGCCGCCGCCCCTGGCTGGAATTGTCAAGTAGGACACGATCTCGCAAGCTCTCGTAGCTGGAATGAAAAATTTCTGGAATATAACCAGCTCGTCAGCTCAAATCCTTTACAAGAAGTCATACGCTGCTCTTTATCTCCTCGTCATTTTTTATTCCAAAAGCTTTCGCGCTCCGTGCTCTCTGATCCTCTCGTTTCAGTTAAACGTCCAGCGCGGGGGAGGCGAGGACACGCATCCTAGTGCTATAAAAAATGTAAGCAAACTGGAGAATATGGTTCAGCCGGGTGAAAAAGTAGCTTTGCGCGCCCTTCATCCTTTACCCTTTAGCGAGCATCTACGGTCTAGGCTTTCTCTCGGCTCTCCTTATCCTTTCGTCTCTTACCCGAGCCACGCCAGCGGTGCCTCGGGCTGCCACTTCGTTTTATTCCGCTCGGGTACCGCCTAACACGGGGCGAAAGCTGCCAGATTAAAAGTGGGTATTCTTTCAAACAACCCCATTCCCGGAAGGCGCGTGCCTCACACCCCGCCTTCCGCTATGGTCTTTATCTGGCTCGACTCGACCTCTCCGTTGCCTTTCCCTCCTTCGTTTCTAAGCCCCCCTCCCCTCCCCCTCCTTCTACACTCTCTCTCTCTCCCTATCAATCTATCTACCTATCTCTCTGTCCTCGCAATCGCTAAAACAGTGTGACGTGTCTTCGCCTCAATGCTCTTTCTTTCTTTTATGTTTTCCTTCCCAGTTGCGAAGATGATTCAACGAATCCGATGGTCTTGCACCGTTCGTTCCACCGATTCGACCGTTCTCCGTCGCCGTCTGCCACAGTCATTGTTTCGCCCAGCACCTTGGAAGCTCTTTCTTTCAACGTATTCTTCCCTCGTCTATGATGCTTTCAATGCTGATAAAAGATGTTCGAGTTTACTTTCGAAAATAAAACGAGAAGAACTTCATAGATTTGACAGTAGAAGTGATGCATCTTGGGGTTTCGAAGTGTGACTATCGGCCGTTCATAATAGCTTATGATGTAAGTAGATGAATTTTAATAAATGTATACGAAACTTTAGCGATTTCCATCGCAGTAATGATTCGCGTAATTATGCAATGGTCATAAATATGTGCTTGTCAATTCTAACAAGAAGTATAATTATTAGTTCTGATAATCTTTAAGGGTAAACACTTCGATTTGGTACTCATAATTTGTGCATCGGTGAGATATCAACTTTTTTATTATATTTCAACTGATGTTCAGTCAATAGCAAAACGTGGGAAGATTGTGTTGGAAATATACCATAAGGAAATTCTCATGATAACAAGCATTCTTTCGCCTAAAGGGTAGAAAGAGCTAAATATATAGCGCATGGTTACAACTATCTGCATTCGTATGGAGGTACATAGGTTATAGAATATGATGACGTCATTATCTATATTCCGCATGCTATGGTAATTCTTAATAATAAAATTTAAGCCCTAAAGTGATTCGTTCCATTTTATTTCTTCTTATCGGACGGATAGTCGCGTTTATGAAAACTGATGAAGCTGGAATTAGCGAACCGTAAGATATTTCTTTTATTGGTTCTATCTTCCACGTTTCAAGAGTTCGGTGTAGAGTCGTGCTAGAAGCGAAAGAGCGAGAGAGATAGAGCTTGAATTTACGGTTTGTTGAAGGAATGAAGTCGCGGCTTCCTGCGATCTTGGAAACGAGGATGAAAAGACCATCAACTAAGTCGTTGTTGGGAGTCCAATGAAGTGGAAAGTCTTAAGAGTGATGAATAAACGAAGGTATCGGTGCACCCGACTGAGAAGTTAGCAGTGTCACACAGACCCCCTAACTCAGTTTCGGAGACGAGTAACTTTTGGGTTAATGGCATTAACGGTCCCTCGTTGACAGAAACTGTGCTATCTTCGAAGGTCGCACGGTCGGCACCAATCAGATCGTTTGTCGGTGTTTGCACTCAACCACGATTGATTCGCCAAAGAACTACTGGAAAGACAGCTATTGCCTTCCAGAATACCACACCGATTCATTTTTCAACTTTGAAGCGCATTTTGCGACCAATGTTAGCTCATCCTAAATGAAGACTACAGCCATTTTTCCATTCCCAGATGAAATACTAGATAAATTAACAATTGTACGAACCCGATGTGATACGACAATAATCATTTTATTATCATTCGGCTATGCTGATTGAATGCATCATAGAGAACACTCAGGATAACAACTAAGTGTCCGACCAGAGTACTTGTGTATTGTAAATAAAAGGTTAATATGACCTTCCCTGTAACTAAATCTTTTCCTTTGAGCAGTCGGGATGACCCATTTTACCATATATCTATGGCCGAAATTAAATATGCGTCGCACGAAACGTCCTTCGCAAATGTCCTGAAAGCCAGTCATACCCAATTGAAACTAGTTCGGGGACCTGTCTTTTAAACTTTGATTCCACCTGCAAAGGTAGAAAAACGTGGGGTTTTTCTGTTGATTAAAGAGTAACCGAGCTTTTTGTGGCTTGAAACGACGCATAATCGATTTATGTTGATTCCGTCGCACAGAAAGAGAGTATGGTACCAATAGTTATGCAAGAATTCAAATTTATCGAAAATATTTTCTGGCGACATCTGAAGTAAAAAATAGGTTACGTAACAATTTTCTATTTAAAAATCGCGGCTCACCTTTATAAATAAGTGGACGTTATTTGCATTTCATATCCATCAGTGATTCCCCACCTGTTGGGATTTCACCATTTGTTTCGCTTATTATTTTATATTTAATTTGACTTTAATATTACTTCGTATTTAATATTTTAAATGCCAATGGCAAGCGTTAATTACAGCCGAATGACAGACGAATTTAATTAAGCGGCGGTAATTCATTCGAGCCGAGATGCAGTGAAATGTCCCCTTAGGATGACTGCATCAATTATTGCGTTGAAGCTGGAAATCAATAAAAATACGCTCTGTACTTTTTAATTTCACATAAATTGTTTAACAGTTATAAACGGTTTTAATAACGGAATTATCGTGGATATTTCACAAATATGCATTCGCGTTGTACGTAGCAACCGTGAAAAATTCGCGCATAATTAAAAACATGAACAAATAAATAGGAAATTATACACATAAAAAAAGTCCTATTTTACTTTATACTTATACGAGTCTCACCATAATAAAACGCGACAATTACCCAAAATGTTTATAATAAGAACAAGAATACCATGCATTATTTCAATCCTGAACTTTAGAATCCTTATACGCTATACCAAACAATATGTTTATTTGGTAAATCTAAAATGGTAATCATAATACTAAAAAGAGATAGGAAAATATTGACTAACTGCAATAATGATTGACAAATGTTACTGTCAAACGTGGAAGGACATCTTAATCAACCCCATCGAGAGGGATCAATTAGTTCTGCCAACGAACGCAAAGGCAAAACGACTTGACCTCTTCCCACGGCTCATGCGTGATCGGTCACTTATTTGAAATTCGACAAATGATTCGCGAAAAGCGCTTTTGCAACGTTTTATAAAGTTTACAGTAATTTATTAAACATAAATTTGATACCGAAGCATGTGGAATTTTTATTAAAGTTTTTAATAAAATTTTTATTAAAGATTATTGATTAAAGATGTATTTTTTTTTTATAGAAACAGATTTTACCAAAGTAAATGTAGCACAGTTATTTTAGGCGAATCAAATCGTTATAGGAATCCATAACCACCTATTTATAAAATATATAAACAGCGGAAGAGATAATCGCGAAATATTTGGTTTCGTTTCTGAAAATTCGTATTACGTAATATACTTTTTACAGAAGTAAAATGTACCAGTTCTACAATTGGTTCAGTACTATTTTAATTCTGACTTGATAAATCAATCAAACGTAGACTCATATAACCAATTTAAAAAAAGGAACAGTTCGAACGATTATACAATTGATAATCTGCATGAAGTATAAAAAGAGTTTATATCGGTTTCGAAATCTTATTTCAAAACCCTTTTACTCAAATTATTTACAAAATTATCTCATTATTAATTTAACTTTTCTCTTAATTGAGCATTGTAAAGTGGTGTAGACTAGCAGCTCGATTGAACGGTTACGGCAACACATTTCGATATTACTCGTGGATGTTTTCCTACCGACAATAATTATTCTCCCAGTGACAAATCAACCCGTCGAATCGTGCCAGTTAACAACCGGCCGAATCCCGCAGCCAAACCGTGCAGCTCTGTTAGTTCTTTAAAAAGAGGCAATAATCGGCGTAATTGAAAAAAATTCAATTTATCAGTGTAGAATCGCGCAATAGTTGGCGTACGAAAACCCACGGCTGTGCTTTAATATCGGGTCGGTTACCCGCGATGACGGAATAATCAAATGAGAAAGCAAGAGGCCGCGAGCGAGTGAAATGCCAAAACCGACCTTGCGTATACGTTGGACGGCGCGGCGCCACATAGCGGCAGAAACTGACGTTACCTTTAAAATAATTACGGCAACCTGGAGTCGCCGGCTCGATTCCGGGTTTAGAGTAATTTAAATATTTTAATAAAATGCTCCCTTTCTTCATCCTGAGCTTTTCCCCGCAAGGCTTCCACGCGAATATATACCGAGTATTGAGGCAGCCGCCCGTGATCTACTTGGGAGTTTTCAAGCCGCGTGCGCGACTCATGAAAATTATGCAAAAATTATTGCCCAGCCAGCACCCCGGAAAAGTGGAAGGAATTCATAATATCTATAAATTTCTTTCGGAGAATTATCGCGCCAAGATCTGCTTTTATGGCGGAGGATTGAGATATCAATTTCACAAGTACGCTCATTCTTATTTGACGAAATTTAGTATTTCGCGAATTATATAGGCCTTAAAATTTTTTCAACGAATAAGTAATACGCGTGAGGTGGATGTGAGACGCAATAATGGAGGGTTTTATATATAGTAAGATCACGGATGAGCGAATTTCCTCGATGTGCACAATTTTCGAGCTTTCACTATATTCTCTAGGTCTTCTACGAGCTTTCGTGGATTATACACATGCTCCTTTTAATTGTAGCAGAAGTACCAATGTTCTTTAAGAATTTCGGTATAGTTTCGAGTAGATGAGTATATTGACAGTGTATACCGCAGTATTAATTATGCAACATTTGCAACTTATTATGCTTATCTATTTTTCACGTTCAAAGTGGAGAATCGACACCTCTGACATCCATGATATGTGTACTACTGTCTTATTGAGACAGTGCATATACATCTCGTGGGCAATAGTATTGGACCGAAAGTGTTGAACTGTAAAATTTCACCATTTTTCTGCTTCGGGCCATTTAAATAAATTTTTTTTTATACAGAAATAAGCGGAATTTCATATCTGCACCAGATTTTATTAAAGCCGTAAAATTCTACATCAAAATGTAGCTGAATTCTGAAAATTGAAAGACACCAAATTGGATACGTGTTCGAATTTTAGATTTGCCCAAATCGTACTTTAAAGCGAAATCTGATTGGTGCATTTCTGGCATTGTTCCAGGCCTTAAGGCTCGATATTTGGGCGGAATCTGCATAATTTCGACGATATCCCGTTCAATAAATGACGGGAAATACTCGCATCGCGTCCTGCGTCTCATGATTGCGAGGATTTACGACAAACGGAATGCATAATCAGTAAAATGCTATCAGCTTCTTTATTCGCTCGGAAAATGTGATTAATTAAAAGCTATTGGGCCCCCCGCTTGCCGCGGGCCAAAAGTCATCGTCTGCGTTTGCGCTCGAGTGATTCTTGACGACTAGTCGTCGACGCGGGCGGAATCTGTCGTTGGACGGTAGGCACTTTTTGGATGGGAACAAGTCGATTAGCATAGAGATTAAGTCGTAGCTGTTTATGCAAATACCTACGGTACTGGCTCTGAGTTACGACAACGAGAATCGCGTCAACGATGCGATTTTGATTCGAGTTCTGCTTGAATTTCCGCCGCAGAGAATCGTGGCTTTAACTATCACTGATTAACCTGAAAATTCATTAAGAACTATTTTTCATCGCGGAGAGAGTTCGCGTAAATGTCGATTTTATTTCCGACAGAGGTGGGAATCTAATAAACTCTGGATGTCAATCGAAAGCTAATAAGAACTTGAACTCGAACAATTTATTTTATATATTATGCAAATGCCTTTTTATTCAGTTTGATGAAAGCTACTTTAATATCCGCTTATAAATTGCCTGTATTTCGTAAAGAAAATAGGTCATATACATATTACTTAAAAATGTCTATTCTGCATTTATTATTGAGAGTGATCTTGTAAAGACATAACATATATTCATCATTAGTCATTTGGCTTTTAACAGCGTATATTTGTACTGTTTCAGTAAGTGAATAAAGATAATTATTATTATTACAAAATAAAATTCAGTGTGACACCATCAAGTAGATCATTTCGACGTATACGAGGAAAATTAAATAAACGCGTTTGGAAGAATAATTTAACCTGCTTAAACTAATAACACCGTAGATATATGGGCATACTTCAATTAATGTATCCTGGATTATAGAAATCGCTGATAATTAATTACGCGGTATCAAAAGCTAACGCGGGAATGCAATGATTGCCTCGGAAGGCTGAAGCGCGAACGTGATGTCACAGATTCATTCGCGGATGGGTTGATCGCGGAGCTTTGCCTAACGACAAGGCCGAATGCCCGGGCCGCCATTAGCATCTACATTAGCATTAGCATTAACGCCGACAGTGGCAGTAACGTTACCGCTGCTCACCTATATATACGTATATATATCTAAAACGACCCGCCTGATGCCTGCGACGAAGCCCGGAACAAATGTCCATTTGATATTCTATCGTCGTCCCCGGCACTAACTTATTATCGCTCCGATAAACGCTCATTTTGCAACCTTTGCGCGACCCTATAACACGCCGACATGATCGACTCGTCGCTACCAATCGTGATTGCGTTGCCTCATGTTCAGACAATGCAAAAATGTCGCATTTACAACTCTATATGTTGTCAATATTTATTGAACTGTACCCAGACAAAAAAAGTATTATTAGGCCAACGATACTACAGTTTAAACAATCATTCCCCTGGTTGATACAACCATATTATGTTTGTTCCAACACTACATGTTTTTCACGATTTGGTTAATTTTTGGCTTAGTGCATCACAAGCTTCTAAACATTGCGTACGTATGTATAATACACATGTCCTAGACGTAGGTTAGACGCGTATCAGAATGAATAATATACCGTTTAATCGTATAGATATTATATGATGATTATAAAGTTTACGAATGGTCATATTCCTGCGGTGTATTTTCTCTCTCGTGTACGCTTTCTGTCGTTTCCTCTGTCCCATTTACATGAACACAAGGAACTGAAGGCCTGTATACGCGAACCATTGTGCACCACGGGGCAAATCAACGGCCATATTGTGTACACGTCAAGCACTCAGAGCATTGTTTTGCAAGATTCCGTACGCTAATTGGCCGGAGAATGGCTATTTCCTGAAATTATGGCCTGTTGTTGGTTATACTATTCAGGTAATAGAATAAAATAATATGCTTCTATTTTCTTTATCCAACCATAAATCACCGCACAATTCGGCTTCTCGATCCGGCCAGTATAATCGACCAATGGGGAGACGTAAAAAGGGCATTCATCGATAATACCACGCACGCTGATTACGAACCGACGGTCGATCAATTCGTGATTCGTTCATAATATCGAACTCTTCATCTTCCATCGGATATATTTGGTGTTACGGACGGGATTAATTTCGCGGCAATAGCGTATATATTTTCCGTTTATTTTGTTTGCGATTTCGGTGAAATAGATTGTGAAACGCGTAAACGTC